>VMRK01000582.1:0-40512 GCA_016801395.1 Leptodermis oblonga
GTGCAGCGGGAGCGGCTGCGCGAGGTCGCCGTTCCGCATCGGCTTCCTTCGTCAAGTGGCGACGAAGGTGCCCTCGGCTCTCGCGCCTGACCCTGCTGTGCGACGAGCTGCAGGACGAGGCCAGCCTGTGGTACCACGCGACCACAGACGGCCAGGCCATTCCCACGCTGGCGCAGCTGGCGGCAAACACGGCCGATGCCGCGCAGGCCGACCGGGCCACCGCACGCCTGCGGGCGCTGCAGGCCACCGCTTCGCGGCCGGCGAACTGGCGGTGATGGACCACGCGTTCCTCTACGACGCCCATCGTCGCCTGTTGTCCATCGGTTTCGATGTCGAACGGCGCACGCTGGATGCGTCGTTCTACGACCTGCTGGCCTCCGAGGCACGCCTGACCACGTTCGTGGCCATCGCCCAGGGCCAGCTGCCGCAGGAGAGCGGGTTCTCGCTCGGCCGGCTGTTGACCAGCACGGGTGGTTCACCCTGCTGCTGTCGTGGACGGGTTCGATGTTCGAATACCTGATGCCGATGCTGGTGATGCCGACGTACGAGGGCAGCCTGCTGGAGCAGACCTGCCGCGCCGCGGTGGCGCGCCAGATCGAATACGGCCGGCAACGCAACCTGCCGTGGGCGTCTCCGAATCCGGCTACCACGCCGTCGATGCGCAGATGACCTACCAGTACCGCGCCTTCGGCGTGCCGGGTCCTGGGGCTGAAGCGTGGACTGGGCGAGGACCTGGTGGTGGCGCTTATGCGTCGGTGCTGGCGCTGATGGTGGAGCCCGCCGCGGCCACCGACAACCTGCGGCGCCTTGCGCGTGCCGGCCTGGCCGGCCGCTTCGGCCTGTACGAGGCGGTCGATTACACGCCCTCGCGTTTGCCGCCGGGCCAGGAGTCCGCCGTGGTGCGGCAGTACATGGCGCATCACCAGGGCATGTCGCTGCTGGCGATCGGCCACGTGCTGCTGGATCGGCCCATGCAGAAGCGCTGAGTCGGATCCGCGCATGATGGCGACCAGCCTGCTTTTGCAGGAGCGCGTGCCGCGCATGGCCTCCGAATACCTGCACACGGCCGGCCTGGGCGAAGTGGCGACGGCACCGGCCTTGCCGGAAGCCCGCCTGCGCCTGTTCACCGACCCCGACCGGCCGCGCCCGCCGTGCAACTGCTGTCCACGGACGTTACCACGTCATGGTGAGCAGTGCCGGCGGCGGCTACAGCCGGCGCGACGGCATGGCCGTCACGCGCTGGCGCGAGGACATCACGCGCGACGGCGACGGCATGTTCTGCTACATCCGCGACCCGGAATCGGGCGATGTCTGGTCCACGGCCTACCAGCCGGTGGCGCGTAACACCGACCGCTTCGAGGCGATCTTCGCCGAGTCGCGCGCGGATTCCGCGTGCGCCAGCGCGGCTTTGAAACGCATACCGAGATCGTGGTGTCACCCGAGGACGATATCGAACTCCGGCGCACCGCATCACCAACCGAGGCGGCACGCGGCGCACCGTGGAGCTGACCAGCTACGCGGAAGTGGTGCTGGCCGACCCGCGCGGTGACGCCGCGCACCCGCCTTCAGCAAGCTGTTCGTCACCACCGAGATCGTGCCGGCGATGCAGGCCCTGCTGTGCACCCGCCGGCCGCGCTCGGCGGACGAGACCCCGCCGTCGATGTGCCACATGGTGGCGGTGCACGATGCGGACGTGGACGCGATCTCGTACGAGACCGACCGCGCACGCTTCCTCGGCCGCGGTCGCGGCAAGGAGCCCCGTGGCGATGGATGCCGGCCACGATGTGCTGTCGGGCGGACACGGCGCGGTGCTGGACCCGATCGTCGCCATCCGCGTGCGGATCACCCTCGATCCGGAACAGACGGCCACGCTCGATTTCGTGACCGGCGTGGCCGACACGCGGCCGGGCTGCCTGCGCCTGATCGAGAAGTATCGCGATCGCTACCTGGCCGACCGCACGTTCGACCTGGCCTGGACCCGTAGCCAGGTGCTGCTGCGCCAGGCCAACGCCACCCTGGTGGACGCGCAGCTCTACGAACACATGGCGACGTCCATCCTGTACCCGAACCTCGCCCTGCGCGCCGAGCCGGAGCTGATCGCGGCCAACCGGCGCGGCCAGTCGGGCCTGTGGGGGCAGGCAGTCTCGGGCGACCTGCCCATCGTGCTGCTGCGCATCGGCGACATCGCACGGCTGGACATCGCGCGCAGCTGGTCCGTGCCGCGGCGTACTGGCGACAGCGCGGGCTGACCGTGGACCTGGTGATCTGGAACGAGGACAGCACGGGTTACCGGCAGACGCTGCACGACGCCCTGACCGGCTGCTGGCCACCGGCGCGGAAACCAACCTGCTGGACCGTCCGGGCGGCGTGTTCATCCGCGCCGCGCAGTCGTTGTCACACGAGGATCGCCTGGTGATGGAGGCCAGCGCCTGCATCGTGGTGGTGGACACCCTGGGGTCGCTGCACGAGCAGATGGAGCGGAAACCGCATCGGTGAGCGCGCCGGGCCGCCGAGCCGGTGGCCGGGCGCAAGCGTGCCGACCGGTGCCGGCGGTACCCGTGGCGGCGGCCTTTTCGCCGACGGCACGGATACGTCATCACCCTGGCGCGGGTGCCACGACGCCGCACCCTGGTGCAACGTACTGGCCAACCCGTCGTTCGGCAGCGTCGTCTCGGAAAGCGGCAGTGCCTACACCTGGGCGGAGAATGCCCATGGTTGCCGCCTCACCCGTGGCAGAACGATCCGGTCGAGGACGCCTGCGGCGAGGCGATCTACCTGCGCGACGAGGCCACAGGGCACACCTGGTGCCCCACGCCGTTGCCGATGCGGGGACATGGCACGTACACACGCGCCACGGCTTCGGCTATAGCCGTTCGAGCACACGGAAGGCACGTTGTCGTCGCGGCTGGAGGTCTTCGTGGCGCTGGATGCGTCGTGAAGTTCCAGGTGCTGCGCTGACCAACGATGGCGCCGAAGCGCGGCGGCTGTCGATCACCGCATACGTGGAATGGCTGCTGGGCGACGTGCGCGAGAAGAGCGCCATGCACGTGGTGACCGAGATCGATCCGTCGACGGGTGCGCTGTTCGCACGCAATGCGTACAACAGCGAATTCCCGATCGCGTCGCTTCCTCGACGTGGAGGACCCGGAGCGCGATGTCGGCGGCGACCGTACCGGCTTCCTCGGCCGCAACGGGCACACCGGAGCGCCGCTGGGCATGCGTCGTGCGGGCTGGCACAACCGTGTCGGGCGGGCTGGATCCCTGTGGCGTCTGCGGACGACGGTCGCGCTCGCACGGGCGGAATCGCGCGACGTGGTGATCCGCCTGGGCATGGGCGTGGACGAGGCGGATGCACGCGGCCTGGTGCTGCGCTTCCGCGACGACGCTCGGCGGCCCGTGCGTTGGCCGCCGTGCGCGAGCACTGGCGGCAGACACTGGGCGCGGTGCAGGTCAGCACGCCCGACGCGGCGACCGACCGATTCGCCAACGGCTGGCTGCTCTACCAGACCATCGCCGCGCGGCTATGGGCACGAAGCGGCTACTACCAGTCCGGCGGCGCCATCGGCTTCCGCGACCAGTTGCAGGACTCGATGGCCACCCAGCACGCGGCACCCGCCATGGCCCGTGCGCAGTTGCTGGTATGCGCGGCGCACCAGTTCGCCGAGGGCGACGTGATGCACTGGTGGCATCCGCCCGGCGACCGCGGCGTACGCACCACGTGCTCGGACGATTACCTGTGGTTGCCGCTGGCGACCAGTCGCTATGTCCAGGCCAGTGCCGACACCGGCGTGCTGGACGAATCCATCGAGTACATCGAAGGCCGCACGCTGCGGCCCGGCGAGGAATCCTGGTACGACCAGGCGCGCCCTTCCGGCCAGCGCGCCACGTTGTATGCGCACTGCGTGCGTGCCATCGAGCATGCGATGCCACGGGGCCGCCATGGCCTGCCGCTGATGGGCGGCGGCGACTGGAACGACGGGATGAACAAGGTCGGCGAGGGCGGGCAGGGCGAAAGCGTCTGGCTGGGCTTCTTCCTCGTCCACGTACTGCGCGAGTTCGCGGTCACCGCGCGAGGCCACGGCGACGCACCGTTCGCCGAGCGCTGCCTGGCGGAAGCCGATACGTTGTCGCGCGCGCTCGACGCCGAGGCCTGGGACGGCGACTGGTATCGCCGGGCCTGGTTCGACGACGGCACGCCGCTGGGCTCCGCCGCCAACGACGAGTGCCGCATCGATGCGATCGCGCAGAGCTGGTCGGTGCTGTCCGGCGTGGCCGGTATCGAGCGGCGGGAGCAGGCCATGGCCTCGTGGACCGCACCTGGTGCTGGAGGATCCGGGCATGATCCGGCTGCTCGATCCGCCGTTCGACCGGTCGGCCATGGACCCGGGCTACATCAAGGGCTATGTGCCGGGTGTGCGCGAAAACGGCGGCCAGTACACGCACGCGGCGGTCTGGGCGGCCATGGCCTTCGCACAGATGGGACGGCATGAGCGCGCGTGGGAACTGGTGACCATGATCCATCCGGCCAGCCACACGGGCGACGCGCAGGCGACCGATCGCTACAAGGTCGAGCCCTACGTCATCGCGGCCGACGTTTATTCCGTGCCGCCCCATGTGGGGCGCGGCGGCTGGAGCTGGTACACGGGCTCGGCCGGCTGGATGTACCGCCTGCTGGTGGAAACGTTGCTGGGCCTGCGGCGTGAGGGCGATCTCCTGTGGATCGCACCGCGTGTGCCCGCGGCATGGCCCGGCTATGGCATGCGCTATCGCCACGGCGGGTCCGTCTACGTCATCGCGCTGCGCCCGGCGGCCGACGGAGAGGCCGCCAGCCTTCACGTAGACGGCGTGCCGGTTGACCGAGGGGCGATATCCCTGGTGGACGATGGCGTGGAGCACGGGGTGGACGTGGTGTACCCGCGGCACTGACGGCGCGCTAACGCGGGAAGGCGCAGGGTAGTGACTGCCGGGGCATGCCCGGCGGCCGGGGAGTGCCACGACCATGTCCAAGCGACCCATCGATCCATCCCCCGCGCCCCAGCTGCGCGAGGATCGTACCAGCGCCTATAACGTCGCTGCGGCCACGCATCCCGAGGCCTGTGTGGTGCGCGTGGTGGACGTATCCGGTGCCTGCCTACCGCGCGATGCCGCCGTCAGCGCGGCACCTGCCGCTCATTCGTCGCACGCGGCAAAGCGGGCCTGAGCGCCGCCGCCGGTTGGCGTCAGCCTTCGTCGGCGACGACCTTGCGTGGTGCCATGCGCGCGTAAAGCATCACCACCAGCGGCGTGAGCACCAACAGGATGTTGCTGCGTCCCGGCCACCCTATCGCCAGGATGCCCGAGAGCAGGGCCATCGATGGCATCGCCAGGCTGCGCCGACGCAGCACGGCCACGGTGTCCTCACTCACGCCCGGCGCCAGGAAGGGCGGACGCAGTGCCTTGCGTACCAGCCGGTATTGCAGCAGGCCTGCGATTAGCAGGCTGGTGGCGTAGAACACTTCCGGTACGCGCTCCACGGGATGGGCACTCATCAACGCCGTGGAGAACGGCGTGAAGGCGATGGCCATCAGCAGGAGCAGGTTCGGCCACACGATGGACGGATCGTAGTGGCGCAACAGGCCGAACACGCGATGGTGAGCCGCCCAGACCGCGCCCACGACGACGAAGCTGAGGAAAAAGCCGGCCAGCTGGGGCATCAGTTCCACCAGGGCCTCCAGCCACGCCGCATCGGTGGACACCGCGGATGCGGCACGTGCACCTCGATGATCAACAGCGTGATGGCGATGGCGAACACCGCGTCCGAAAAAAACGTCAGCCGCTCCAGCTGCTGATCCTGGCCATGCTCCGACATCCGCCCCTCGTTGTGATCCCTGCGCGATGATCGCCTGTCACGGGTAGGCATGGGAAGGCGCGTAGCAGACATGGCCTAGACACGACGCGGACCAGCATGGGCCGTGTGTCATCCATCCGATCCATCCAGGGAGACCCCCCGATCATGCATTCCCGCGTCGTGTCGCAGCGAAACGTGGTGGCCGCCACGCTTTACGGCCTGCTCAATCCCATTCCTTCGGCTGCTTCGTGGCCGCCCTGATCTTCGATGCGACCTATGCGCATACCGGGGTCATGCTGTGGATCAAGGGTGCCTCGTGGCTGATCGTGTTCGGCCTGCTGTTCGCCATCGTCCCCCGGCTGGTCAACCTGGTGCAGGTGTGGATTACCTCGCGCCATGCGCTGTGGCGTGGTGCGCGCCTGGACTTCTGGCTGAACCTGGCGGCGATCGTCGTCGCGATCTTCAATGCCTTCATCCACACCCGCGACGCCTACGCCACGATGCCGACAGGCGTCTGGCTGTCGACCGTGACGGTGCTCCTGCTGGCCGTGGCCCATGCCCTCGCTGCGGTGCATGCAAACCAGCACGGAGTGATCGTCCATGACTAAGTCCATCGCACGCAACAGCCTCGCCCTGGCCTGCCTGGTCGGCCTTGTGGCTTGCAGCGAGAAAGCCTCGCTGGCCCCGCCGGACCAGTCCGGCGCGAACCCGTCACTGCCTGCGCCGCGTCACTTCCTCGTCCCGCCCATGCAGGTGCCGGACAAGGCCGGCTGGAAACCCGGACAGACACCGCATGTGGCGCCCGGCCTGGTCATCGAGGCCATCGCCACCGGGCTGAAGCACCCTCGGCAGCTGTATACGCTGCCCAACGGCGACGTGCTGGTGGTGGAGTCCAACAGCCCGGGCACCGAGCCGGTCACCACGCCGAAGCAGCTGATGGCCAGCCTGATCAAGGATCAATCCGGCAAGGGCGGCAAGGGTGGCAACCGGATCACCCTGTTGCGCCGGCAAGGGCAGGGGACCTGGGAGAAACATGACTTCGTGGATGGCCTGAACTCGCCTTTCGGCGTGCAGCTGATCGGCAACACGCTCTACGTCGCCAACACCGATGGCATCGTCACGTTCCCGTATACGGAGGGCGACACGCATATCGCCGCCGCACCCACCGCCTTCGCCGACCTGCCGGACACGATCAACCATCACTGGACCAAGGCCCTGCAAGCCAACCCGGACGGGACCAAGCTGTACGTCGGTGTCGGTTCCAACAGCAACATCACCGAGAACGGCCTGGACGTGGAATACCGTCGCGCGGACGTGCTCGAAGTGGATGTGGCCACCGTGCCAGCCGGATCTACGCCGCCGGGCTGCGCAACCCGACCGGGCTGCAATGGGATCCGGTCGGCAACACGCTGTGGGCCATCGTCAACGAACGCGACGAGATCGGTGCCGACCTGGTACCCGATTACCTGACCTCCGTGCGCCCGGGTGCCTTCTACGGCTGGCCGTACAGCTACTACGGCCAGCACGTGGATACACGCGTCACGCCGCAGCGCCCCGACCTGGTGGCCAAGGCGACCCGGCCGGACTATGCCATCGGCTCGCATGTGGCGCCGCTGGGTCTGCTGTTGACCCAGACCAACGCACTGCCGGCCAAATACCATAACGGCGCCTTCATCAGCGAGCACGGCAGCTGGGATCGCTCGCCGCTGAGCGGCTATGAAGTGGTCTTCGTTCCGTTCAGCGACGGCAAGCCGCAGGGCAAGCCGGAGACGGTGGTCAGCGGCTTCTATTCGGACGACCAGAAGCATCTCTACGGCGCTCCCGTGGGTGTGGTGCAGGACAAGGACGGCGCGTTGCTGATCGCCGACGACGTGGGCGACACGGTGTGGCGCGTCACCCCGGCCTCGCCGTGAGCCGCGTCGACCTGACACGGTTCAGAAGAACCTCACGGCTTTTCGAACGCCTGGCGCGACGTATTTCAGGCCGTAGCTGAACGAGCGGCGGCGTTCTCACGCGTGAAATGGACGTCCATTCCACGCGTGCGGATGCTGCGATGCCGCATGGTGACGCGGTTCGCATGGACGTCCGTTACATGGGCGTTACATGTATCCTGGGCCTTCGCTGAATGCCGTCGCCAACCCGGGGTTGCCATCGCCAGACGGGGTCAAGCAAGTTCGGGGCGTCTCCACCGCCACCGGATTGCGCATGTCACTACCGCACCAGTCTCCCGATCGTACCCCTGACGACGATGCCCGCGTCAGGCAGCCCGACCACGCCTCGCCCGAACTCGCCCGGATACGTCCACATCTGCCGCTGGTGCTCGTGCTGGCGGCATGCGCGACCGTGGTCGTGGCGGCCGATCCGCCGCAGCGCATGGATCTGCTGATCGCCGAATGGTTCGGTAGCGCCGTCGCGCTGGGCATGGTGCCCTTGTTGTTGGTGCGCGGGCTGCGTATACGCAAGGTGGCCCCCGTGGCGGTGCTGACACTGGCGATGGCCGTCGCGCTTGCCCAGGGTCGCAACGACGCGCCCACCGCCGAAGGCGCCCGCCCGTCGCCGGACGTACACGGGAAACGCCTGCCGACCGCGTCCGACGGCTTCGGTGCCTACACCACGCCGCGCGCTGCCGCGCACAACAGCTGATCGCCACCCAGGAGGACACCCGATGCTGGTTCCCGGTCATGCCCATGTGAGTCATCTTTCCCGCTACGTCGGCGTGCCGCTGCTCATCCTGTTCTGCTGGGATGTGCTCGTCACGGCCGCGTGGTATTGCACGCAGGCGGGGTGGGACAATTTTCCCGCCTTACCGCTGACGTTGTTCGGCACCGCGGTGGCGATCTACCTCAGTTTCCGTAACGCTACCGCCTATGCCCGCTGGTGGGAGGCACGCACCTTGTGGGGTGCGATGGTCAACTGCTCGCGCACGCTGGTTCGCGACGCGTGGACGCTGCTGGGCGACGCCCGCGTGGCGCGCGAGATCTCCTATCGACAGATCGCGTACGTGCACGCCCTGCGGTTGCACCTGCGCCGCCAGAAGGAACGCGACGAACTGGTCGGGTTGTTGTCGGATGAGGAGCTGGCCGACCTGGATTCGGTGGCCAATGCGCCCAACGCCATCGCCTTGCGCACGGGTGCACTGCTGAGCGACGCGGCACCGGATTCGATCATCCGCGCCGCCTTCGCCCGCACGCTGGCCGAGATATCCAATGCGCAGGGCGGCATGGAGCGGATCAAGAACACGCCGTTGCCGCAGCAATACTCCGTGTATCCCGTGGTCTTCACGCACCTGTTCTGCGCGCTGCTGCCGTTCGGCCTGGTGGAGCAGTTGGGCCTGTACACGCCGTTGGGCTCCACGGTGGCCGGCGTGCTGTTCCTTGGCCTGCTGCAATCGGGCAACGACCTGCAGGATCCGTTCGAGAATGGCGTCAACGACGTGCCGATGACAGCCGTCACGCGAGGCATCGAAATCGACCTGCGTGACGGTATGCGCGAAGACCATGGCCTGAAGCCGTTCGCGATCGAGGCAGGTGTGCTCAAGTAAGGCGCAGCGATCAGAAGCCGGGCGGTGCCGCCACGCTGACGATGCGCAGGCAAAGGCCCTCGTACGGATCGAGGTGGATATCGAGGACGCCATCCTCGCCGACGTCGCCTTCCAGCGTCTCGTTGAGCAGGTCCACGACCGGACCGGCGCCCACGTTCTCCAGCACCAGGCGCTCGTCGATCGGCTCGGCGGTGAAGTTCAGCGCGGTGATCTGCACGCCGCGCCCGGCGGGCAGGTCGTGCAGCATCACCAGCAGGCCCGCGGCTTCGACATCGGGAATAGGCCGCTGGTGGCCGCTGGCCAGGCCGGTGGCGTGGCGCACCGTGAGCACGCGGCGCACGCGGCTGGCAAACGACGTCGTGTCTTCCAGCTGCGCTTTCAGGCTGCCGTACAGCGTACGAGCCAGAGGCAGCCCCTGGCCGGACACCGTGGCTTCCGGGTCGAGTTCCATCAGGTCGTAGGCACCGCGATTGATCCAGCGCGTGTCGCCATCGCCCATGAGCGACGCCACCTCGTCCACGGGCAGGGTGAGCGCGCCGACGATGTCCCAACCGGAAATGGCGAACACGCCAGGCTGAAGTGCGTTGAACATCACCAGGAGGAGGTGCAGCTTGCAAATCTGCTCGATATCCTCGGCGGACAGGGCGTCGAGGTCGCGCAGTCCCAGCACGGCCGCGGCCAGGCTGGCCGTGGTGCAGGCGATGCCGTTGGTGACGAAGCGCAGGTTGTACGGCGCATGCTCGCCGCTGAGCCGCTCATACATGGCCTCGCGGATCTGCTCGCGCAGCAGGGCGCCGGGCATGGTCTGCCCCTTGAAGAAGAACGGCGTGGTGGCGTGGGCGGTCCAGAAATGGACCAGCTCCAGGGTCAGCTCGTCGTGGTTCTGCATCGCATGGATCAGCGACGCCGGATCGATCCCGTGCTGGTGCACGGTGCGCAGCATCAGGCGCAGGAATTCGGTGTCGCCGGTGGCAAGGGCATGCTGCACCGCGGGGCGGGTGATGAAGTCGTACGACAGGTCCGCGCCGCCTCGCGACATGGCCGCGATGTCGTCCACGGTGAGGTTCAGTTCCTGGAAGCTGAAACCGCCCGCCTTGCGCACCATGCCGGCGATGATCTGGTTGCCGGTGATCGACAGCGGATGGCTTTCCGACCAGGCCGGGCCACCGGCGCGACGCTCGATGCCAAGGAAGCCGTTGGCATCCAGGCGCAGGCCACGTGCGCCCATCACGTCCAGGCTGTGCAGCGCGTCGCCGATCACCAGTTGCTGCGCGGCGAATGAGGGGTCGAGCCAGTTCAGCGCCGGCTGGCCTTCCTTGAAGTAGTGCAGGTACACCCAGCGACGCGGCTTGCCGTCCACGCCGGTGACGATCGCCGTGGCGCTCCAGTCGGTGTCCTTCACGCCCGGCTCGAGGAAGATCACCCGCTGCAACTGCCCGACGATGTAGCCCTTGTCGTGCAGCGCATCGACCGTGAGCGGCCCGAGGTTGACCGAGTCGCGGCCTTCCGCCACGTCCGGCAGCAGCGCCCAGTCGTCCTCGCGGATCTCCACCATGTGATACAGGCCGGGATAATCACCGTAAGCCATTTCCGCCAGGCGGAAGTCGGCACCCTTGCCCGTATGCGACGGGATCACGTCGTCGATGACGATGCCGCTGAACACCGACGCCATGCGCGCGATGTCGGAGAACTCGGCACTGGTGCCGAACACCGGATCGGTATCCAGGCCGATGCGGTCGAAATGGCCGTCGATGGTGGGCGTCTTCTCCCGGCCGCGCAGGCCACCGGCCTCCTTGGTCGGTCCCACGTGCATGCCCTGCACGCCCAGTACCGAAAGCGCATGCCACAGGTCGTGCTCGCCGAGCGCGGAAAGCACCGAATGCCCGGGGCGCGTCACCAGCGAGGCGGGATAGGCGGTAAACCACACCGACGCCATCTCCGAGGCACTACGCCCGCGGCTCTCCGCATACGGATACGCCCACAGGCGCCCCTGTCCACCGTAGAGCTTGGCGCGTTCACGGGCTTTCTCCAGCATGGAGCGCTCGAGCAGCCATGCCACGTAGTCCTGGGAGTTGTCGGTCATCGGGGAGGGTGCGCTGGCGAGGAAGGTCGCGATGGTAGCGGATCGCGGTGCATAGGCGGTGTAGGAGCCGACGATGTCGGCGAAGCCCTCAGCGTTTCTAGGGCGAGGGAGGCCTTGGGTAACATGCGAGCGAGCGTTCCCGTCTACGAAGCGAACTTCGCTCTTATTCGCCGTAGACGCGGATATGGGGCGCGACGCCGGGCGATGGAGGGTGCCGCGTCTTCGCTTTGTTGGCTTTTCGCCCACATCGTGGGCTCCTACGCCCTCGTCCTTTCCGGCGACGTAGCGGCGTTTTTCCCGGCGGTGTCCCAGCGTTTTCCTGCCGGTGTGGCGGGTTTGCGCGTAATTACCATCGGTCTTTCGACCTAGGACGGGGTGGCGGCATCTGGGTATGGTGGCCGCGCACATTTCACTCGCCGACGGTCGTTCAAGGTATGCGTATTCCCCTCCTGTTCGGTGCCGGCCTCGCGCTTGCGACGGCTGCCTGCACGCCCTCGACGCCGCCGGCACCGCCGCCGCTGACCGACCTGACCCGCAACTCCGGGGCGGCGCGTGCGCCGGAGCAGCTGGCGGTGACTTTCGAGCATGCCGACCTCGGCATCCGCGTGGACCCGGTGCGGCACTGGATCGAAGGGGACGCGCGGCTGACCTTCGCGGTGACGGCGCCGCTGCGGCGCATCGTGCTGGACCTGGATCGCAACCTGCCGATCGAGCGTGTCGAGGTCGATGGACGGGCGCTGGCGAGTGCCGCCTGGCGCAATCCCGACGGACGCCTGTCGATCGACCTGCCTCAGCCGCTGGCCAAGGGCGCGCGGACCACGGTGCGTGTGGTGTATCACGGCAGCCCGCATACGGCGGTGCATGCGCCGTGGGATGGCGGCTTCGTCTGGGCGAAGGCGCCCAACGGCATGCCTTGGGTTGCCACGGCGGTGGAGGGTGAGGGCTGCGACCTGTTCTGGCCGTGCATCGATCACCCCATGGGCCGCCCGCAGGTGGTGGACGAGCACATCACGGTGCCGGCGCCGCTGGTGGCGGTGGGCAACGGCGTGGCCATGGGCATGGACGAGGCTAACGGCAGGCGTACCTACCACTGGCGCAGCCACGACGTGAGCACCTATGGCGTGGCGCTCAACATCGGGCCCTATCGCGAATTGTCCGCATCGTATCGCAGCCGGTTCGGTAATGTGGTGCCGCTGCATTACTGGTACGTGGACGACGAGGCCCAGGCGAAGGCCTTGTTCGCCGAGTTTCCCGCCATGCTCGATTACCTCGAAAGCGCCATCGGACCGTATCCGTTCGGCGGCGAGAAGATGGGCGTGGCCGAAACCCCGTTCAAGGGCATGGAGCACCAGACGATCAACGCCTATGGCAACGCCTATGCGAAGAACGTCTACGGCTACGACGACCTGTTGCAGCACGAGCTGTCGCACGAGTGGTTCGGCAACCAGGTGACCAACGCCAACTGGGATGACATGTGGCTGCACGAAGCGTTCGCCACGTACATGCAGCCGCTATACGCGGAATCGATCGGGGGTAGCCAGGCCTACTTCGCCAGCCTCATGCAGCTGCGCGCGCGTATCGACAACAAGCATCCCATCGTGTCCGGCAAGCCCCGCCGCGAGGAAGACGTCTACGACGACACGCGCGGCGGCCCCGGGCAGGACATCTACAACAAGGGTGCGCTGATGCTGCACACCATGCGCGGGCTGATCGGCGATGAGGCGTTCTTCCGTGCCACCCGCGAACTGGTCTACGGCACCGACCACCCGTTGCCCGGCCAGTTCAGGCCACGCTACGCCACCACGAAGGATTTCATCGACATCGTGGACCGCGTGACGGGCCATGACATGCACTGGTTCTTCGACGTCTACCTCTACCAGGCGGCCCTGCCGGAGCTGAAGGTGGCGCGCGAGGGCCAGCAACTGCACCTCGCCTGGCAGGTGCCGGGCAAGGGTCCGTTCCCGCTGCCCGTGGAGGTCCGTGTCGGGGACAGCGTGGTCACGTTGCCGATGACCGGGGGGCAGGGCGAGGTGACCCTGCCGCCGGGCGCGACGTTCACGGTCGATCCCGCCTCCAAACTCCTGCGCCGCGACCCGGCCATCGAGGCCTTCCAGGCGTATACCCGCAAGCAGAAGGCGCCGAAGGCGTCGTAGCGGTCATCGGCGATAGCAGCCATCGGCCGGGGTGGCCGTCGCTGCCGGGCACAGCACCGCTGCAAAGCCGCCGTCCTGCGGCACGTCGAAGGCGAGCGTGCCGTCCGCGGCGAGCGTCTGCGCACTGCGTGTCACATCGCCCCGGCCACGGCCGTCGCGAACGATATCCGCATGCCAGGGACCCGTGCCGAGCGATGCCACCGGCACGGTCAGGCGCCGGGCAGGCCCCGCGGCAATCGCGCCGATGAACCAGCGGTCGCCGCTGCGCCGCGCGATGATCGCCTCCTGTCCGGGCGTGCCGGCGATCAGTTTCGTGTCGTCCCACACGGTGGGCACCTGATTGAGGAAGGCGAGGGCCAGCGGACGACGCTCGTACGCCTCCGGCCGATCGGCCAGATGCGTCCAGCCCGACTCGAAGACGATCGGCAGCGCCACTTCATGCGCGATGCTGGCTTTCTGCGTCCCGGTGTCGAAGGCCACCGGCGTGTAATCCATGGAACCGACCACGTTACGCGTGAACGGCTGGATCGCGTTGCCGGCGACAGGCGGATCGTTCTCCGCGCCGCGCACGCCTTCCATCGTCATCAGGTGCGGCCAGGTGCGTGCCAGCCCGTGAGGGATGGTGGCGCCGTGGAAGTTCACCATCAGGTGCAGGCGGGCGGTGTCGGCCAGGGTGTCGTCGTACCAGCGAAAGCGGGCCTGCGAGTCGGACTCCATGAAATCTATCTTCACGCCCTTGACGCCCCAGCCCTTGACCCGGGTCAGCTCCGCCATGCGTTTGGCCGGGGTATCCAGCTTCGACCAGTGGTACCAGAGCAGGATGTCCACGCCCTTGCCGTTCGCGTAGTGCACCAGGTCGGGCACCCACGTGTCACTCCAGCCTTCGTCGACGAGCACGTACGGGATATGGTTGCGCGCGGCGAAATCGACATACGCGCGCTGACGCTGCGCGTTAGAGGGGCTGTCATGCTCGCTCAGCCACGACCAGGCCACGCGGCCGGCCGTATCCACGAGGTGTCGTCGAACCGTGCCGGGTCCGCCAGGTCGTCCACCAGGGTGGATGCGGTGATCGTGGCAAGGTCGCCGGCGATCACCACACGCCATGGCGTCACGCCCTGGCTGTCGACGCTGGCATCGGCCAGTGCGAGCGTGTACGTACCGCTTCCCGCGGCGTGGACCAGGCGGCTGCCATCGTAGCGACCGTCGGCATTGGCTTCGGTGATCAGTGCGTAGTGCCCGCCCAGGCGAAACAGCGCGGGATAGCCGTATTCGCCGGTCGCCGCCGTGCCCGCCGTCGTCTGGATGCGTTCTTTTTCGTACTGGGGGCCGTAGGGCAGCAGCCAGGCGGGCGCATCGGCGGGCACGGAAAAAGCGGTGGCTTCTCCGGTCACTGTTGCCTGGTGCACGCCGGGAAGCTCGTAGCGGAAGGCGATGCCATCGGGTGCCGTGCGCAGCACGACATCGAGCTGCTGGCCCTTGGCGTTACGCAGTGCGTAACGGGTCTCGTCGAAGGTGGCCTCGCGCTGCAGGCGCTTGCCGGTGGTCATGCGGTAGTGCTCGACGATGCCGTGGTGTTCGGTGGTGCGCTGGAGGGTCAGCCCCTGCGTGAAATCCGCCGCCGTGGTCTTCAGGCCGAGGGAAAGGGTGACCGGCAAGGCACTGCCAGGATCGCGGACCGTGAGCACGGGGCGGCCGCCGTCCGTCACGGTGAGCGTCGCCTGCGGCGAGGCAGCCCAGGCGGGCAGGGCCAGAACGAGGGAAAGAAGAAGGGCGGGTGCCGGCGCGATCCGGCGAACGAGTGACGCGGGCCAGGCAGCCTGCATGCGGACATCCTCACGGCGACGAACACCGAGAGTTCCACAAAACGCCGGCGTGCTCAATGCACCGCCGGCGCGCAACGATCCCGTCCGCTGCGGCGCGCGCAGCGGACGGGGCCTGATCAATGTTGCTTGTTGTACGCCTTCCAGGCCTTGGCCAGGTTGGCGGCGTTGACCGAGCCCAGGCCGGAGGCGAAGCTCCACCCAGGTTGTGCGGGGTAGGCCTCCTTGTACTTCTTCGTGGTGATCGAGGTCAGTCCGTAGGGCCCGGTATAGGCATAGCAATTGTCGGCACCCGTGGAGCAGTTCGTGGAAATGCCGCCGCGGGTGATGTTGTGGAACACGCAGCCGGCGGTGCCGGTGGCGCCCTTGTCGGCATCGCACGCGGCCAGCGTGGTCGGCGCCGCGCCGTCGGCGGTGCCGTACTCGTCCGCGGCCAGGGCGTAGAGCGTGGTTGCCGCCACACCCTGCTTCCGGCGACCGGTGGACTGGTTCACCAGGGCCTGGATGGCCGCGAACATGGGCGATGCCAGCGACGTACCGCCGCTGCCGTCGGCTCCGTTGGGCAGGCCCGGGGCGCATAGCGCGCTGGAATCGCACGTCACCGCGTAGGTGACATTGCCGTAGCTGCCGGCGAACAGCGCCACGTCGGGTATGTCGCGTGCCCCGTCCTTCGATGCACCGTGCACCTTGGCCTGCCATGCCGGCTTCTCGTTGTACAAAGCGGGCGCACCACTGGAACCCTCGGCCGTGAACGGCGTGCTGAAACGGCCCAGCTTGGCGTACTGCGCCTGGCAGAACTTCACCGCGCTGGCATAGCCGTTGGCCTTGGCGGCCACACCGTTGCCGCAGGACTCGTTCCAGGGGATCTCGGGTACGTAGGACAACGCGCTGCCCAGCACGCTGTTGGGCTTGGCCGCGAAATACGTGGCCGTGGTCTTGTCCAGGATATCGGCCGTGTCCGTGCCACCCACCGCGGTGACGTAAGGCGAGGTCGCCAGCGCGTTGGCGCTGATGCCGAGCGTGATGAACGACGAGCCGTTGTAGCCCGTGTTCACGCCGGAATCGCCGGTGGAAACGAACACCGAGATGCCCTCGGCGGCGGCCTGCTGCCACATGCCGTCCAGGGCGATCTTGGTGGCCACGTCCACATCCAGCTCGTCGAAACCGTAGCTGGCACTGATGATGTCCGGCCGGTCGGCGCCGTTGATGAGGTTGTTCGCCGCGGTGTATACGCCACCGAAGAAATTGTTGGTGCCGGAGTCGTCGCAGGTGGCGACCTTCAGCGTGGCGCCGGGGGCCATGGCGGTGACCCATTCGGCGTCGAGCAGCGTTTCACCGGATTCCTCCTCGATACCGGCGCTGACGTTCGGGTCGATGCAGTTGGTGCTGGACAGGCCCGCTGCTGGCGGATTGACCAGGGCGTACGTACCGCCGTATTTCGCCAGGTCGAACGTCTTGACGAAGTTGTCCCAGTCCGCCTTGGGCATGTCGGCGTCCTCCACCACGGCCACGGTGATGCCCTTGCCGGTGATGCCGGAGGCGATCAGCGGCGCGGTGCCGTACATCACGCTCATGTCGTACGGGGTCAGTAGCCGGATCTTGTCGTTGAACGGGAACAGTTGCGGGCTGGCCTTGGCCGTCGTCACATCGGTGGAGACACCCGTGGCCGGCTTGCGGACGAAACCGGTGCCCGACGGGTCGCGCGCGGCGTGCACGAAGGGCGTGTGCTGTGCCTGCGGACGCAGGTCGGTCAGGCCGGCGACGCCAGCGACGACATCGCTCAAGGCCTTGGGAATCGTCACGTCGCCGGCATTGGCCAGGTGCTGCTTCGCGTCCACAGCATAGTATTTTTCCTGCACGCCGAAGGCGTTACGCACCTGACCGGCGGAACCGGAGAAGTCGATCTGCATACGGCTGGGATAGACACCGTTGACGGTGAAGCCCTGGGTCGTGAGGTAGGACACGGCGGCGGCAATGTCGGCGTCGGTGACGCCGAAGCTCTTGCCGAAGGCTTCCGGCGTCAGCCAATGGCCGAAACGGGGTGAGGACGGGTCGTTCTGCTCGGCGATCACCTTCTTCAAGGCGGCTTCGCGCTTCGCGCTGCGCTTGAGCACCAGCTGCAGGTGGTTCATCGGCAGGTCGTCGGTGGCGACGGAGGTTGCGGCAACGGCATCGACCAGCGGGATGTGGCTCCCGGCAATGGCAACACGTTGACGGGCATCGACCGCCTGCGTGATCCGTGGTGCCTCCGTGGTGTCGATATCGGCGGCCGCGGACGCGGCGGTTTGCGAAAATACGGCGGCAGGTGCTGAAAGCGCGCACAGGACAGCCGCGCAAAGCAACGACTTGCGATACGTCATGGATCGTCTCCCTCGAGTTTTGTGGTTCCCCCTGTTTGCCGTGCGCGAAAGCTTCGGCACCGCCTTCGCCGACGCGGACCGGCCGCGTCTTCCCAAGGCAAATGGTTGCCCGGGAATGATTCGAGCCTATGCTTTTGTAACGCGATTGAAAAGTGCCCTGGATCGCAAAAAGCGCACAGACGTCTATACGTCTATGCGCGTTCTCATGCGTGAAAGATACAAGCAAGCAAGTTATTGCGATCCGGGCGTCATTGCGCGCCCCGGCTCGCAATAACCTGAGGTTTGGATCAGGCCGCTTCGAGGCGGAACACGTCCACCGCGTTGCGAAGCAACTGTGCCTGTTCGGCCATGGAGCGCGAGGCGGCCGTGCATTGCTCGACCAGCGCGGCGTTCTGCTGGGTCACCTGGTCCATCTGCGTCACCGCGCGATTGACCTGCTCGATACCCGAGGCCTGCTCCTGCGACGCGGCGGAGATGCCGGTCATGACGCCGGACACCTGGTACACCGCGGTGACCACGCCCTCGATCGTCGATCCCGCCTCGGCGACCATGGAGGAACCTTCGGCGACCCGCTCCATCGATGCGTCGATGAGGCCGCGGATCTCCTTCGCGGCGGTAGCGCTGCGCTGTGCCAGCGAACGCACCTCGCTGGCCACCACGGCGAAGCCACGGCCATGCTCGCCGGCACGCGCCGCTTCCACGGCGGCGTTCAGCGACAGGATGTTGGTCTGGAAGGCAAGCGAATCGATGACGCCGACGATGTCACCAACGCGGGCGGAGCTGCTGGATATGCCCGTCATCGTGTCCACCACGCGGGCCACGGCTTCGCCACCGCGTTTGGCTGTCGCCGAGGCCGTGCCGGCGAGGGTCGTACCCAGCATGGCGTTGTCGGTGTTCTCGCGCACGGCGGCGGTCAGTTGCTCCATGCTCGCGGCGGTTTCCTCCAGCGAGGCGGCCTGTTCCTCGGTGCGCTGGGAAAGGTCGGAATTGCCCTGAGAGATCTGTTCCGCGGCAATGGCGATGGAGTGGCTGGATTGCTTGATGCCGGTAACGATGCCGCAGAGGTGGTCGCGCATCGTGGCGATGGAATGCAGCAGGCTCGACGAATCGTCCGCCTTCAGGTCCACGCGCACGGTGAGGTCGCCATCGGCGATGCGGCGGACCACTTCCGCGGCGTAGATCGGTTCCCCGCCCAGGGCGCGGTACAGGCGGCGCCCCGTCCAGACGCCGACGCCGGCGCCGATCAGCAGGCCACCCGTGGCGATGCCGAGCAGGGTGCGCCACAACAGTGCATAGCGTTCGCGCGAGCCCTGGTATTCGCTGGAGGCCACGTCGATCTGCAACGTGCGCAGGTCGTCCAGGTGCGACAGGGCGCGCGGCAGCAGGACATCGACCGAGGCGTGCAGCAGCTTGTCGGCGCCAGCGGTGTCGCCGGCCTCCAGGGCCTTGCGGGTCGCGGCGAAGCCCTGGCTTTCCAGCGTCTCGTAGGAGGTATGGAAGGTTTCGGCCAGTTTCCGTTCGTCAGGCGTCCAGTACGTGGCCGCGTAGGTTTTCCACTGCGCCTCCAGCGTGCCGCGATGCGAAAGGCTGGCGGCCACCGCGTCCTTGGCCGGGAACCGCGAGGGGTCCAGTGCGGCGCGTGACAGCTGGGCTGCCTCGTCGCGCAGGCGATCGCTCACGATCGAAAGCTGCTGAATGCAGACCGTTCGGTCCTCGTAGACGGTGCGCAGTGCCTCGCCCGTCGCCGAGAGGGCATAGAGCCCGGACGCGCAGGTCGCCACCATGGCCAGGGCGAGTCCGCCCGCGAGGATCGCCAATTGTGCCTTGACGCTTAAAGTTGCCATTTTTGCCCATCGGTAGTCGGTGCTTCTTCGTCAGCGGCTGCCACGTACCGAACTGGAGTAAAAATTTGGCAAAATTGAGCTTTCTGAAAATCCTGTTCATATATGAGCATGTTTGGTGAGGATAAGGTGAGCGATCACCCCGGCGCTCCTGAAAGGTCATGCCATGTTCGATTCGCTACCGCGCCGCTTCGTGGTCCGTAGCCACGCCGCCTTCGCTGCCGCCGTGTGCCTGGGTCTGGCCCTGGCGCCCCCCACGGTGGTGGCCGAACCGGGCGACCCACGCCATGCCGTGGTGGGTCGCGACTTCGTCGCCGATCCCTCGCCGACGGCCGCAAGCCACGCCGGCACCCTCGTCGATACACCGCACGGGCTGGTCGCGGCATGGTTCGGCGGCAAGCAGGAGCGCGATCCCAGCGTCGGTATCTGGCTGGCACGACGTGACGCGAAAGGTTGGACGCCCCCGCGCGAAGTCGCCACGGGCATCCAGGCGGACGGGACGCGGCTGCCCACCTGGAACCCCGTGTTGTTCCGGTCCCACGAGGGCAGCCTGATGCTGTTCTACAAGGTGGGCCCCGATCCGCAGCACTGGTGGGGCATGGTGATGACCTCGCGCGACGACGGCGCGCACTGGTCGCCCGCCCGCGCGCTGCCGCCGGGCATCCTGGGACCGATCAAGAACAAGCCGGTGCAGCTGGCCGACGGGACTATCATCAGTCCGTCCAGCACGGAGCAGGGCGACTGGCATATCCACATGGAACGTTCCGACGACGAGGGCCGCACCTGGCAGCGCGAGCCCGACGTGGCCTCCGCAGGCATCGACGCGATCCAGCCCAGCCTGCTGGTGCAGGGTGACGGTACGCTGCAGGCGATCGGCCGCACGAAGCAGGGGCACCTGTTCGACACCCGCTCGCACGACGGTGGCCGCCAGTGGTCGCCGTTGCATCTGCTCGACATCGACAATCCCAACTCGGGGATCGATGCGGTGGCCCTGTCCGACGGGCGCTACCTGCTGGTCTATAACCCCACGCCGCCGGGCAAGGACTGGTGGGACGGTCGCGGAACCCTCGCTGTCGCCTTGAGCGCCGACGGGCAACACTGGACGCGCGTGCTCACGCTGGAAGACCACCCTGGCAAGGAATACTCATACCCCGCGATCATCCAGTCGGCGGACGGTCGCGTGCATGTGCTTTACACGTGGGAGCGATCGCATATGCGCCATGTCGTGATCGACCCCGCGCGCCTCGCGCTCGATCCGCGTTCCGGCGGACGTGATCGCGATCAGCCAAGCCCTCGGAAAACCCGCTAAGCGCAATAAGTTGCGACTTTTACGTAACGCCCATGTAACCGTTGTGTAAACGTTTACTCGATGTTAGAAGGTGAGGCGTCGGCCTTCACCACGCCGGCATTCCCATCTACTTGCATCTCGTCCACGGGAGGGTCCCGTGCGCACGGTCATGCCGCCACAGGGGCTTTTCCATGCCGACATCGCGTTTCCCGCGTCGCCTTAAGCTGCACGCGCTGTGCCTTGCCCTTGCCGCCGCTTGCGCGCCGGCCGCCTTCGCGCAATCGACCACGGGCAGCCTGTTTGGCGACGTGCCCGTCGCGCCTGGCACCACGGTGCGCGTGGAAAACCAGAGCGGCGTGAGTCGCGATCTGCCCGTGGATGCCAGCGGGCGGTACAAGTCGCCGGCCCTGCCGATCGGAACCTACCGGGTGACGCTGTTGCGGGATGGCAAGGTGCTGGATACGCGCGACAACGTGGCCGTGCGCGTGGGCAACGCGAGCGAGGTCTCCTTTTCCGCCGGGACGGCACAGGCCGCCACGCTGGACGGTGTGCAGGTATCCGCCAACGCGACACCCCCGATCGATGTCGCCAGCGTCGATTCCCGCACCGTGATCGACGCGCAGCAGCTGGCAAAGCTGCCCCTGGGCCGCACGGCCGAGCAGATCGCCCAGCTGGCCCCCGGCGTGGTGCCCAACAGCGGCGGCTTCACCAGCGACACCGGCAAGTCGCTGGTGAGCTTCGGTGGGTCGTCCGCCAACGCCAACGCGTATTACATCAACGGGTTCAACACGACGGACCCGTTGCAGGCCCTGGGCGGCATCACCTTGCCGTATGGTGCGATCGACCAGGAAGAGGTCTATACCGGTGGATACAGCGCACAGTACGGCCGCTCCGACGGTGGCGTGATCAACGCGGTGGGCAAGCGCGGCACCGACACCTGGCACTACGGCGTGCAGTTCCTCTGGGAGCCGCAGTTCGCCCGTGCCAAGGGTGCCAACAACTATTACGCCAGCGGCGTGCCGCAATCGGCCAAGGCCGGCAACCTGTATGCGTACAACCGCGACAACCGCAACACCGACAGCACGGCGTCGATCTATGCCGGCGGCCCGTTGATCAAGGACAAGCTCTACGTCTTCGCCGCGGCCGAAGTGGAACGCCGTGACACCCAGACCGTGGCCAACGAGGAAGCCAGCAACTCGTTCGAGAAGTCGCGCAGCAGCATGCCGCGCTGGTACACCAAGCTGGACTGGAACATCACCGACAGCAACATCCTCGAACTGACCGGCGCCTCGGACAAGACCGAGAACCGCGGCACCTATTACGACTACGACTACGTGGCCAAGCGACGCGGCGCGTTCGTCAACGACGCGGACCGGCAGAAGAACGGCGGCGACCTGTGGAGCGGCAAGTTCACCAGCTATATCACCGATGCGCTGACGCTCACGGCCGAGTACGGCAAGATGCACACGCAAGCCTACCAGGCACCGGCCAACTACGACGGCAGCCTGACCTACATCGACGGCGACGTGAACCAGAACCCCGCGCTCAACGGTGGCGTGCCCATCGGCAACGCGCAGACCACCGATGGCCTGAGCGATCCCAAGCGCGGCAATTTCACGACCAACACCCGGCTCGACCTCGCCTATGCGATCGGTGACCACACGATCAGTGTGGGTATCGACAACCTGACCGCCAAGGCCGCCAACCAGGGCAGCGAGTCGTCCGGACCGGGCTATACCTGGTCGTACAGCCAGTCGCTGCCCAACGTGCCGATCAACTCGGATCTGGGCGTGGGTGCCACGGGCGACTTCCCGAACGGCGCGGATGGCTATTTCGTCCAGAAGAACACCTACAGCCAGATCGCCACGGTGCGCTCGACGCAGCGCGCGCAGTACGTCGAGGACAAGTGGCAGGTGAACGATCGGCTGCTGCTGCAGTTGGGCCTGCGCAACGACCAGTTCACCAACTACGATTCCGCCAGCCAGGCCTACATCACCCAGACCAAGCCGCAGTGGGCGCCACGCCTGGGCTTCAGCTGGGACGTGATGGGTGATGCCAGCTTCAAGGTGTACGGCAACGCAGGACGCTATTACCTGGGCCTGCCGCTGAATCCCGCGCTCAATTCCGCGGCGGCCACGACCAACACGGTGCAGTACTACACCTATGGCGGGATCGCCGCCGACGGCACGCCCACCGGCCTGACACCGATGTCCGGGCCGGTGTCCGGCCTGAACCTCTACGGCCAGCAGCCCGATCCGAAGGTGACCACGGCCAAGGGGCTCACGGCGGAGAAGCAGGACGAATACATCCTCGGCTTCACCAAGACCGCGGGCCCCGCCTGGGTCTACGGCGCGAAGCTGATGTACCGCAACCTGCGCAACGCGATCGACGACTACTGCGACCGCAGCGCGGTGCTGGCCAAGTCGGCGCAGCTGGGCTACGACGCGTCCACCAGCAACAGCTGCTTCCTGATCAATCCCGGCCGGGCCAACACCTTCACGCTGGTGGACGCCAGCGGCAACTACGTCGAGGTGCCGATGAGCAACGCGGAGCTCGGCTTCCCGAAACTCAAGCGCCAGTACTACAGCCTGGAAACGCTGCTGGAGCATCCGTTCGACGGGCACTGGTACGCCAAGTTCGATTACGTGTTCTCGCGCAGCTACGGCAACACCGAGGGCCAGCTTCGTTCCGACGTCAGCCAGGCCAATGCATCCACCAGCTACGACTGGGACGGCGCCTCGATCATGCAATTCGCCAACGGGCCGCAGAACAACGACCACACGCACCAGATCAAGCTCTACGGCTACTACCAGATCGATCCCGAATGGCTGGTGTCGGCCACCTGGCGATCATCTCCGGCAGCCCCCGGCACTGCCTCGGTTTCTATGGCGCCGACGGCACCGACCCGTTGTCGTACGGCAGCCTCTACCACTTCTGCAACGGCGAGCCGTCGCGTCCGGGCAAGCAGGGCCACCTTCCGTGGACCCGCCAGCTGGACATCGGCGCGACCTATAGCCCGGCTTTCGCGGACCACAAGCTGAGCTTCAGCGCGAACATCTTCAACCTGCTGAACGAGCAGCGGCCGCTGCAATTGTCGCCGTACAGCGAACTCAGCCCGCAGCTGACCAATCCGCTGTATCGCACGGTGACGATCCGCCAGCAGCCGCGCTACGCACGGCTCTCGGTCAGCTACGACTTCTGAGACGTGACGCCACTGACGGCTACCAGGCCGGCGACGATGAAGCCCATGCCCAGCCACTCGTTGGGCAGGGGCTTCTCGTCCAGCACCCACCACGCCATCAGCACGCTGAGCACGGGTACCGCCAGCGAGGACATGGACGCCAGCGCCGTGGGCAGGCGACGCACCGCCAGCAGCCAGAGCGTCCAGGCCAGGCTGGTGGCCAGGATGACCGAGTAGGCCAGCCCGGCGATGAACGCCGGGCTCCAGACCATGGTCCGTTGCGGGACGAGGAAGGCGACGACCGCCAGGGCCAGGGCGCCGAAGGTCATCTGCCATGCGGTGAAGGTGAGCGGATCGGGCTGGTGGCGCTGGAACATGCGCTTGCTCACCACCGTGCCCAGCGCCCAGCACATGCCGCCGAGCAGGGCCATGCCGGTGCTGAGCGGATTGCCCAGGCCGTTCCACGGTGCGATGACGAAGACAAGACCCGCGGCGGCCAGCGCCATGCCGATCCAGTGGCGTCGCAGCGGACGCTCACCCAGCAGCACCCACGCGAGCAACACGGCCCAGAACGGCATGGCATAGGCCAGCAGCACCACGTGTCCCGCGCCGCCGGAGGTCAGGGCCCACTGGCCCAGTCCCTGGAACGCAGCGGTCTGTGCCAGCCCGGTGACGATGGTGCCGGCCAACGGTGGCGGTGCCAGTGGCCTGCGCAGCGCCAGCACGACGACGAAAAGCAGCACGGCACCTAGTGCATAGCGCAGTGCGGAGAAGTCGAACGGGCCGGCATAACGCATCGCCAGCTTCATGACGATCCAGCTGAACGCCCAGATGACGACGGTGGCGCCCAATGCGACCACCGGGCCGGACGATGGCTTGGTCTCGCTCATGAGAAACAACCCGCAAGTTCAATCGGGCATAGTGACCGATTGGCTCGCGGGTTGCACCGCGTCGCTCAGTTGGGCACGCATCGCCAGGTGGCCTTGCCGTTGATCACACCGACGAACTCGGCGACCTGGCCCTCCGGGCACACCGGCGCGTTACGCGGGGCGTTGTCCGGGGTGGTGAGCTGGCGGGCATCGACGGCGTGCGCGGAAGCGCCTGCCACGAGCAGGACGAGGGCGGCGAGGGTCGTTTTCATGGGCGTTGTTCCCTGGGCGGTAACGATCGGATTGTCACGAAAGGCAGGCACCATGCCGTGACCGGCGAGGATGCCTGCCTTTCGTGTACACCCCGGGTTGCCCCGGCGCAACGCATGGTCATGTGCGTTCACGTGTTGCTGCCGAAACGGCACATCCGGCCGACCGGGCAGGGCACCTGTAATCAGTGGGGCTCGGGAATGAACGTCACGCCGTGGTTGATCCCGCACTCGTACGTGATCTGGGGTCCGAGCGGGGTATAGGTCGGCAGGGAATACATGAAGGCCGTGAACGCCACGGTCTGGTCCGGCTTGACCTGGTAGCGGAGGAACTGCCACAGCGGCTTGCCGTCCTGGCCCACCGTTTCATGGGCGTCGGAAAAGCTGAAGACGCCATCCGGCGTCACGCGGTAGGCGCCGATTTTCAATCCACCCTTCGTGGTGCCCGGCGCGGTGGTCGTACCGGTCGGCTTGCACTGGGTGAGGTCGACGGTGACCGCGATGTTCGCGCCGTTGTCCGCGGCTGTTTTCAATTCCTCCAGGCTGGAGATGGAGGACGGGGATTGCGCCATCGACGCGGAAATCGGCACGACCGCGGCCAATGCCGCCAGAAGGGAGAGTCGCATGTTCATGATGATGTGGTCCTCAACGATGATGGGGTCGAAAAGAATGACGATTCTTGCTGCAATCGATTGAATTCGTCGATAAAGGTGTAGATTCGTCTTTGCTTACTCGCACACATGTGCGTTGCCGTCCTGGATGCCCGCCCGGAGGTGAGTGCCCGTGTGGGGCAAATAGGATGCCTTCGATAAAGGACAAAAACGTGACGCATCTCACCTATCGGCGTCTGCGCCGGCTGCTCACCCTGCTCGTGGTGCTCGTCCTCGTGGCCGGTGCGTCGATCCTCGTCGCCGTGTTCGTGCTGCTGCATGCGGGTGCTGCCACCACCGACGGCGATGTCGTGGCTTCTGTCGCCTCGCCGGTGACGATCTCGCGCGATGCCGTGGGCGCGGTGACCATCGATGCAGCCAGCCGCGCGGACGCGTCGTTCGCACTCGGCTTCGCGCATGCGCAGGATACGTTTTTCGCCATGGACCTCATGCGGCGCAAGGCGGCCGGTGAACTGGCAGCGCTGGTCGGTCCCGCGGCCATCGATCTGGACAAGGACTATCGTCGCCATCGGCTTCGCTCGGTAGCCGAGCAGGCCTACCGAACGCTTCCGCCTGACCAGCGCGACCAGCTGCAGCACTACGCGGCGGGCGTGAATGCGGGCCTGGCAGGCCTGCATGTGCGACCGTGGGAATACCTGGTGTTCCGGCAGGCGCCGCAACCCTGGCGGCCCGAGGATTCCCTGCTGGTACTCGGCGCGATGTACCTCGAACTCAACGACGGCGGCCACAACGAGCGCAAGCTGCGCCTGCTGCAACTCGACGCCGTGCTTCCGGCCCCCGTGGTGACGTTCCTCACCGCGCCCGATCCCACATGGGAAGCCGCGCTGGATGGCTCGGTGTCCGAGGCGCCGCCGGTGCCGGACGCCTCGGTGTTCGTCCTGCCACGGCAGGCGGACGACACGGTGGCGATGGACCTGTCGTTCTCGCCCCGCCGGGGGGCCGACATCGGCAGCAATGCGTTCGCCGTGGCCGGCACGGGTTCGCCCGGTCATGGCGCGCTGCTGGCGAACGACATGCACCTGAGCCTGGGCGTGCCGAATATCTGGTACCGCGCGACGCTTCGTTACAGGCAGGCCGATGCCAACGGCAAGGTTGCCGTGAGGCAGGTGGCCGGCCTTACCCTGCCAGGTACCCCCGCGCTGGTGGCCGGCCAGAACGAGCACGTGGCCTGGGGCTTCACCAACAGCTACGCCGATGTGCAGGACTGGGTCGTGGTGCACACGACCGATCCGCAGGGCACGCGTTACCGGACGCCTCAGGGCATCGAGGACATCGTCTACCGGGACGAAATCATCAACGTACGCGGCGGCGCGTCCGTGCCGCTGCGTTTCGCGGAAACGCGATGGGGCCCGGTCATGGCGACGTCCGCACGGGGCGAGCCGATGGCCCTGGCCTGGGCCGGTGCCTCACCGCACGCCTATAACCTGGCGATCATGCGGATGGAGGATGCCGCGGACGTGCCCGCCGTGCTGGATATCGCGCAGCACGCCGGGCTGCCATTGCAGAACGTGCTTGCGGCGGACCGTCAAGGGCACATCGGCTGGACGATCGCCGGCAATGCTATCCCCGTGCGAGGTACCGCCGGCTTCGCCAACCCCGCCGACTGGAGCCTGCCCGGGGCAGGGTGGTCGGGATGGGCGGACGCGTCGCGGTATCCGCGGGTGGAGAATCCGTCGCAGGGTTATCTGTGGACGGCGAACAACCGCCCGGTCGGCGACGCGTCGCTGGCGCTGCTGGGCAACGGCGGATACAACCTCGGCGCACGGGCCAGGCAGATCCGCGACGACCTGGCCGACAACCCACCCGATGCGCGGTCGACATGCTGGCCATCCAGCGCGACGACCGGGCCGTGTTCCTCGCCCGCTGGCAGGCGTTGATGCTTGCCGTCATCGACGAGGCCCGGGCGAGACACGCCGATGTGAGCGGGCTGGCCGGGCTGCGCGACCGTGTCGCCCGGTGGGGCGCCAGCGCGGATGCATCCAGCCCGGGCTATGGCGCGGTGCGGCGTTTTCATGAGGAAGTGACCGCACGGGTGCTTCGCCCCTTCGTGGCGTTGGCCACGCGACGCTTCAAGGATTTTGCCTGGCCCGAGGGTACGGCACCCGAGTACGCGGTCTGGCAGCTGATCCACGCATCTTCCGCATCCCACCTGCGCGACCCTCGCTATGCCAGCTGGGACGAGCTTCTGGACGAGGCCTGCCTGGCGACGCTGCGTGACGTGGCGCAGGAAGGCAGGCCCACCTGGGGCGACGAGAACACGCTGAGCCTGAGACATCCGCTGTCCGGGGTGTTCCCTGGCTTCATCGCCCGCTACCTCGATGCACGGGCAAAGCCCTTGTCCGGCGACCGCGACATGCCGTTCGTCAGCGCGCCCCGGTTCGGCGCCTCGGAGCGGATGGTGGCCGTGCCCGGTGACGCAGCCCACAGCCTGCTGCACATGCCCGGCGGCCAGACGGATCATCCGCTGGCATCGACCTACCTGGCCGGCACCGATGCCTGGCGGCTCGGCCAGCCGACACCGCTGCAACCGGGCGTGGCGATGAGCACGTTTCGGCTGATGCCGCCGCAGTAGGACCGCCAGACACGGATTACCCCGCCTCAATCGTCGGGGACAGGTCTCACCTCGCGTGCCTTTTGCTTGAGCAGTTCATAGGTAGCGTCGTCCGGAAAATCGGTCAGCAGGACGCGGGGAGGGCACAGCTCCGGATAGGACACGGCAAGCTGCGGGATATGCGGCACGGCGTCTTCCCAGTCGATACGTAACAGCTCTCGCCTGACGTCGCAGAACAACAGCAACTCGTCGCCTAGGGGCAGCAAGGTTTCGACGCCGCGAGTCCATTGCGCGGTACTGAAGATGCGGCCGGTCTGCGTCTCCTCAGCAGCGCGATAGGACGCGACAAAGCGATCGGTCTGCTCTTTCTCGTGGATGGCGTCCAGTAGCTTCTTCTGTTCGCCGTACGCGCTGTCGAGGCGACTGTAGCGCGCCAGCGATAGGCGCCGAGCCGTTTCAGTCGAAAGAGGCGCCGCGAAAGGAAGCCAGTTGCCATCGCGCAGCACCAGAAGCCGATCGCCCATCGGACGCGTGTCCTCCTCCAGCACATCCGCCGCGAGTGTAGCGATACGTTCGAGACCTTCGGTGTCGAGGCTCCCCGTCACCAGCAGGTGGTTGCGCGAGGGAATGATCGCCACCGGCTCGCCATGCACGTCCAGGCGGTAAATCATGTCGGTAAGCAGAAGCCGAGATGCATCGTAGATGTCGTGCCAGGTGGATATCCAGACGCCGCCCTGCCGACGCATGCCGGATGGGTCCGTCCGGTCACGCAGATTGTCGACGGCCTGGCGAAAAGCGGCATCGCGATCCAGGCCGGCTATTGCCAGCTGTCCTTGACCCACGGTCTGAGTCGCGCGTTCCGAATCCAGCACCAGTGCGAGCGAGAGATCGTCCGTGAACGTTCGCACGAGTGGTCCTGTGTCGGTCGATAGGTCGCCCGCGGCCCTGGCGTACAGCCGCATCCAGTCGAACATGGCGGTGTCACGGATGACCGGCATCAGGTTGGCGGAAATACCCGCGGCGCTATCATCCGCGAGGCCATGCGTCATGGAGAGCAGGTAGTGCTCGATGACCGCGCCGCGCTTGGCATGAGGTGCGGCGAGGGCATCCCGATACGCGTTATGGAGGTTCATCGTCCATGGCTTGCCTTCCGGCGAATCGAAATGGATCTGGAATGCCTTGTCGTCGTACCTGGCCGATAGCTGCGGTGAGAGCACGTGTGCCCGTTTCATCACCATGTCCGCAAAGCTATCCGGGCTCGGCTTGCGCATGAAGATATCGAGTAGGCCCATCGTGGTCGTCCGCGTCGAGTAATAAGATGGGGTATCGCATGACGAGGCTTTTCATGGACAGACATAAAGCGATAACGACCTTACCGCTGCTGGGCATCGCCCTGCTGGCCGGTCTGGCTCACATGCTGACCAACGGGCAATACGGATTCCATCGGGACGAATGGCAGTTCCTGAGCGATGCCCAGCACCTGGACTGGGGATTCGTGCCATACCCGCCGCTGACACCGGCTATCCAAGCGCTGGGCCTGAAGCTGTTCGGACTGTCGCTGGTGGGGCTGCGGCTGTTCTCGGTGCTGGCGCAGATGCTGGTAATCGTCATCGCCGGACTCATGGTGCGGGACCTCGGCGGTGGACGACTGGCCCAGGTGTTTACCGCTGTGGCGGTGGCGCTGTCTCCCGTGCCGATGTTCCAGGCGACCCAGTTCCAGTACTCGTCCTTCGACCTGCTCTGGTGGGTGCTGATCGCCTGGTGCGTGATCCGCCTGCTGCGCGACGACCAGCCGCGTTGGTGGATCGCGATCGGCGTCGTCGCCGGCCTTGGCTTGCAGACCAAGTATTCCATCGCCTTCCTGCTGGTCGGCGTGCTCGTGGGCATGCTGCTGACCGATGCGCGCCGGTATATGAAAAGCGGATGGTTCTGGCAGGCGGTCTCGTCGCGCTCGCGATCGTCGCGCCCAATCTGCTCTGGCTCGCGCGGCACGACTTCATTTCGTACCGATTCCTGCAGGGCATCCATGCGCGGGATGTGCACCTGGGGCGGGCGGACGGTTTCCTGCGCGACCAGTTCCTGCTCAATGTGAACCTGATCGCCGCACCCGTGTGGCTTGCGGGGTTGTACGCCTTCGCCAAAAGCCGGCACTACCGCATGCTGGCATGGATGTATGCCGTGCCGTTGCTCCTCTTCCTGGTCGCGAAAGGGCGTTTCTACTACGTATCCGGTGCGTATCCCATGCTGCTGGCCATGGGGGCGGTGGTCGCGGAGAGTCGCCTGGGCAGCCTGCGCCCCCTGCATCGGCGGGGCATCGTCGCGCTCGCATTCGCCGCTTTGCTGGGATTGGGGGGGTACGCGGCACTGCGCATCGTACCCATCGCATCGAGCGGCCCATGGCGCGACTACGCCCTTCGTCACAACGCCGATCTACGCGAGGAGATCGGCTGGCCGGAGCTGGTCGCACAGGTCGCCGCGATTCGCGACGGCTTGCCGCCGGCCGAGCAAGCGAACCTGGGCATCGCGGTGGGCAACTACGGTGAGTACGGCGCCATCGCGTTGCTCGGACCGGCCTATCACCTGCCGGTACCTGTCACGACTATCAATTCCGGATGGCTGCGCGGCTACCCGGAACCCGCGCCATCCACGTACATCGTGCTGGGCAACTCGCTAGCGCGTGCTGAGGAAATACTCACGAAGTGCCGGGTGGCAGGCCATAGCTCGAACAGGCTGGGCGTCGTCAATGAGGAGAGCAGGGATCACCCGGATATCCTTATTTGTGGCCCTTCGCGGCTACCCCTAGGTGAGCTGTGGAGGCGTGGCGCGGAGTTCGGCTGACGCGGCCTGCGAAAGGCAAAAGCAGCGAATTCCGCGTATCGCATGACATTGCGATGTTGGCAACACAACTTACGGTCTATATGCCGTTATTGCATAGGGCCGATAACCCCATCGAGTGCGACGTCCGTTGCATGGCTCTTGGGGGTGGATGTGAAAATTGGACTACGTATCGTACTGACATCGGCGGCTTCGGTCGCCATTGCCCTGGCCGTAGGTGCCGTGGGTTTCTTCTCTACACGCCAGGCTACCGAAGGAGCCGACCGAATCTATGCGGATGCGCTGGTGCCTGTCACTCAGATCACCGAGGTTCGCCATTTCGTGACCCAGCAGCGTGGCGCGCTCAATCGCGCGTTGCTCCTCAACAAGCCGGATGCCGCTGCGGCGGCCAAGACCAAGATTGCCCAGATTCGCGCCGAAAGTGACACGGTCTGGCGCAGCTACTATGCGACGCAGAGCGAGAATCAAACGCTGCGCGAGATGGCCGACGCCTTCAATGCGTCGCGTTCGGGCACGCGCCGCCAGGTCGATGCGATGCTGGAGATCCTTCCCACGGATCGTGCCGCTGCGATCGATCGCATGTTGAACGTCATCGCGCCGTCGATGGACAAGGATGCGGAGATGATTGCCGCCCTGGTCGCCAAGAACCGCGACATGGCGCGTGCCACGTATGAAGCCGCGGTGGCGTCCGGCAAGCGCTCGGCCGAGATCATGGCGGTGACGTTGCTGCTCGGTGCGGCCCTGGTCGCGCTGGGCGGCTTCCTCCTGCGGCGCGCCGTGATGCGCCCGCTGGTCGCGGCACGCGGGCTTGCCGTACGCATTCGTGACGGCCATCTCGAGAACGCACTGATCGTCACCGGCAACGACGAGCTCAGCGAGACCTTGCAGGCGCTGGCGGACATGGATACACAGTTGTCCGCCATCGTGCGCAAGGTGCGGGAAAACGCGCAGCAGGTGAACAGCGCGGCCCGCGATATCTCGGCGGGCAACGACGATCTGTCCAACCGTACGCAGGAACAGGCCTCGTCGCTGGAAGAAACCGCGGCGTCGATGGAGGAAATGGCCGCGACGGTGAAGCAGAATGCGGAGGCGGCCGGGCACACCCGTCGCCTGACCGACAAACTGCGCACCGACGCCACGAGTGGCCATGAGGTTGCCACGTCGGCGGTCGGTGCCATGGGCCGCATCGCGAAAGCCAGCAAGGATATCGGCGAGATCGCCGTGCTCATCGACGAAATTGCGTTCCAGACCAATCTGCTGGCGCTGAATGCCGCGGTTGGAGGCGGCCCGCGCAGGTGAGCAGGGTCGTGGCTTCACCGTCGTGGCCAGCGAGGTCAGGTCGCTGGCCCAGCGCAGCGCGGCGGCGGCGAAGGACATCAAGCAGCTGATTGCTTCCACCCGTGACGAAGTCGCCGAAGGCGTCGGCCTGGTCGAGCACACGGGGCGTGCGCTGGCGGAGATCGCCACCGATGTCGCCAGGGTCTCCGGCCTGGTCGCGGAAATCGCGGCGGCCTCCGACGAGCAGTCCACCGGCGTGGAGCAGGTGAACCAGGCGGTGTCTGCACTGGACGAAGTGACCCAGCAGAATGCGGCCCTGGTGGAAGAGGCCAGCGCGGCGAGCCGTACCGCGCTGGATGTCGCCGACGAACTGATGCGTCAGGTGTCGTTCTTCAAGCTACATGGCGATGCAAGCGAACTCGCATCGCAGCCGGCCAAGATCGCGCCGGTCGCTGCCGCGCACGCCTCCGCACCGACCGTCGCGCCGCGTCAGGCGGCTAGCCGCCCGATGATCCCGACCCCGGCGCTGGCCTCGTCCTGGCAGGAGTTCTGACCGGATCGGCCAGGGCGTCAGCAACACGCAGGGGCTTTCGCACGCAGCCAGTTCAATGGCTGTCGCGCGGAAGCCCCTTCGTCTGGGCGATCTGCTGGTACTTCTCGGCGCCTTCCAGGATCGCACCGGTTTCCATCTGGCCGACCAGCGCCCGCTGGATTCCTGCCACGGCGTCTGCGAGGCGGGGTAGCGATAGCCACCCGCCTCGACCAGCGCACGGCGGCGTTCGGCCAGTTCATCGTCCGGAATCAGCACGTCCGCGGTGCCCTTGCCCAGGTCGATCCGCACACGGTCGCCCGTGCGGATCAGCGCGAGCCCGCCCATCACGGCGGCCTCCGGGCTGGCATTGAGGATGGACGGCGAACCGGACGTGCCGGACTGGCGCCCGTCGCCGATGCAGGGCAGCGCGTGGACGCCTTCGGTGATGAGGTACGCCGGCGGGCGCATGTTCACCACCTCCGCCGCGCCCGGATAGCCGACCGGCCCCGCGCCGCGCATGAACAGCAGCGTGTCCGTGGTGATGCCGAGCGACGGATCGTCGATGCGGTGGTGATAATCCTCCGGCCCGTCGAACACCACCGCCGGGCCTTCGAAGGCGTCCGGGTCGTTGGGGTCGCTGAGGTAACGCGCGCGGAACTCCGGGCTTATCACGCTGGTTTTCATGATCGCGCTGTCGAACAGGTTGCCGCGCAGCACGATGAAGCCGGCATCTTCCTTGAGCGGGGTGGCGAAGGGGCGGATGACGCGTTCGTCCTCGATCGTCGCGTTGCGGCAGTTCTCGCCGATCGACTTGCCGTTGGCCGTTTTCGCGTCCGCGTGGATCAGGCCCTGCTTGAGCAGCTCACCCACCACGGCCGGCACGCCACCCGCGTGGTAAAAATCCTCGCCCAGGTATTCGCCTGCCGGCTGCAGGTTCACCATCAGCGGCACCTTGTGTCCGTGCGTCTGCCAGTCGTCGATCGCCAGTTCGACGCCGATGTGCCGCGCGATGGCCGCGAGGTGGATCGGCGCGTTGGTCGAGCCGCCGATGGCCGAGTTCACCACGATGGCGTTGAGGAACGCGTCGCGGGTGAGGATGTCGGAGGGCTTCAGGTCCTCGGCCACCATCTCGACGATGCGCTTGCCGGTGAGGTAGGCGACCTCCTGCCGGTCGCGGTAGGGCGCCGGGATGGCCGCCGAGCCGGGCAGCGTCATGCCCAGCGCCTCGGCGAGGCTGTTCATCGTCGTGGCCGTGCCCATCGTGTTGCAATACCCGGTGGACGGCGCCGACGAGGCGACGAGCTTGATGAAGCCTTCCTCATTGATGGCACCGGTGGCCAGCATCTCGCGGGCACGCCACACGATGGTGCCCGAACCCGTGCGCTCGCCCTTGTGCCAGCCGTTGAGCATCGGCCCGACCGAGAGCGCGACGGCGGGATGTTCACCGTCGCCGCCGCCATCAGGCAGGCCGGCGTGGTCTTGTCGCAGCCGATGGTCAGCACCACGCCGTCGAGCGGATAGCCGTGCAGCACTTCGACCAGCGCCAGATAGGCGAGGTTGCGATCGAGGCCCGCGGTCGGGCGCTTGCCGGTTTCCTGGATCGGATGGACCGGGAATTCCAGCGGGATGCCGCCGGCCTCGCGGATACCGTCGCGCACCCGCTCGGCCAGCACCAGGTGGTGGCGGTTGCAGGGCGACAGGTCGCTGCCCGTCTGGGCGATGCCGATGATCGGCTTGCCCGAGCGCAGCTCCTCCAGCGACAACCCGAAGTTGAGGTACCGCTCCAGGTACAGCGCGGTCATGTCGATGTTGTCCGGGTTGTCGAACCAGGCGCGCGAGCGAAGCGGAGGGGCGGTATGAGTCATGGCGAGCGGCGGTCTCTTCAGGAATCGGTGGATGGCTCGGCGCGGTGGTGGGCTCCGGCCCGGCCGTTGACGCGCGGTGGATGCGTCGATAGTCTATTACTCAGACAAGATAATCCATGAGTCAAGCGGCGGTAAAGGAATTTTCCGAACCCACGTTGTCTGGACGAACACCTCGGCACCGCCCGCGCGCAGTGCATTCACGGGTCGCCCTTTCAGATGACGCCACCATGCAGCATCCAACTGAAAGGGACCCCCCAGTGAACTCACGCAACCTGCTCCTCGGCCTCGCCACCGTCGGGTTCGCCTTCTCGCTCGCCGCCTGTTCCGGCGGCCGCGGCAACGGCGACACGGCCGCCGCCTCCGGCGACAACAAGGGCGCCCTCGTCGGCGTCGCCATGCCGACCAAGGTCTCCGAGCGCTGGATCAAGGACGGCAACGCGGTCAAGGAAGATCTCGAAAAGCTCGGCTACAAGGTCGACCTGGAATACGCCGACAACAAGATCCCGCAGCAGGTGCTGCAGGTCAGCAACATGATCACCAAGGGCGCCAAGGTGCTGGTGATCGCGTCCATCGACGGCGGCTCGCTGAGCGACCAGCTGGATGCCGCCGCCAAGGCCGGCATCAAGGTCATCTCGTACGATCGCCTGCTCACCGGCAGCAAGAACGTCGACTACTACGTCTCGTTCGACAACTACAAGGTCGGCGTCGACCAGGCCAACAGCCTGCTCACCGGCCTGGGCCTGCTCGGCGCGGACGGCAAGAAGACCGACAAGAAGGGTCCGCTCAACGTCGAGCTCTTCGCCGGTAGCCCGGACGACAACAACGCCACGTTCTTCTACAACGGCGCGATGGATACCCTCAAGCCGTATATCGCCGATGGCAGCATCGTGGTGAAGAGCGGCCAGACCGGCTTCACCCAGGTCGCCACGCTGCAGTGGGACCCGGCCACGGCCAAGGCGCGCATGCAGAACCTGGTGGCCAAGTCGTACTCGGCCGGCGCCAACCTGGACGGCGTGTTGTCGCCGTACGACGGCATGTCGATCGGCATCATCTCCGCGCTGCAGGGTGCAGGCTACGGCAATGCCTCCAAGCCGCTGCCGGTCATCACCGGCCAGGATGCGGAAGCTGCCTCGGTCAAGTCGATCATCGCCGGCCAGCAGTACTCCACGATCTACAAGGACACCCGCAAGCTGGCCGACCAGGCCGCGGTGATGGCCAACGACCTGCTCAGTGGCAAGAAGCCGGAAACCAACGACGACAAGACCTACAACAACAAGGTCGTGGTCGTGCCGACCTACCTGTTCCAGCCCACCGTGGTCACCAAGGCGAACTACCAGCAGGTGCTGGTGGACAGCGGTTATTACACGCCGGCGCAGCTGCAGTAAGTCCTGCCTGAGGAAAGAGGATACGTGACCACCAACATTCTCGAGATGCAGGGCATCACGAAGACCTTCCCCGGCGTCAAGGCGTTGCAGAACGTGTCGCTCGGTGTCAAACGCGGCCATGTCCACGCCATCTGCGGCGAGAACGGTGCCGGTAAATCGACACTGATGAAGGTGCTCAGCGGGGTCTATCCCGCGGGCACCTTCGACGGGCAGATCGTCTTCGAAGGATCGCCGGTCGACTTCAAGAGCATCAACGACTCCGAAGCCGCCGGCATCGTCATCATCCACCAGGAGCTGGCGCTTAGCCCGTACCTGTCCATTGCCGAGAACATCTTCCTCGGCAACGAACAGCAGAGCCATGGCTGGATCGACTGGAACAAGACCAACCTGGAAGCGGCCAAGCTGCTGGAGCGGGTAGGGCTGAACAACAACCCGATCACCAGGATCACCGACCTGGGCGTGGCCAGCAGCAACTCGTGGAGATTGCCAAGGCGCTGTCCAAGCGAGTCAAGCTGCTTATCCTGGACGAACCCACGGCGGCGCTCAACGATGCCGACTCCGCCCACCTGCTCGGCCTCATCAAGCAGCTGCAGGAGCAGGGCATCACCTCGATCATCATCAGCCACAAGCTCAACGAGATCGAAGCGATCGCGGACGAGGTCACCATCATCCGGGACGGTCGCGTGATCGAGACGCTGGACATGCGCGCCGGCGAGGTCACCGAGGAGCGGATCATCAAGGGCATGGTCGGGCGCGAGCTGGAAAGCCGTTACCCGGAGCACACGCCGACGATCGGCGAGGAACTGTTGCGGATCGAAAACTGGAACTGCTTCCACCCGATCGACATCGATCGCCAGATCATCACCGACGCCAGCCTTACCGTGCGTGCCGGCGAGATCGTCGGCATCGCCGGCCTGATGGGCGCCGGGCGCACGGAACTGGCCATGAGCGTGTTCGGGCGCAGCTACGGGGTGAAGATCAGCGGCAAGGTGTTCAAGCGCGGCGTCGAGATCGACATGAGCACGGTGCCCAAGGCGATCGACAACGGCGTGGCCTATGCCACGGAAGACCGCAAGCGCTACGGCTGAACCTCATCGACGACATCACCCGAAACACACTCGGGCTCGGCCCTGCACAAGCTGGCCAGTCTGTTCGGCTTCGTCGACGGCCACAAGGAAGCCACGGTGGCCGGCGAGTACCTGAAAAGCCTGAACATCAAGGCGCCGGGGGTCGATGCCATCACGGGCAAGCTGTCGGGCGGCAACCAGCAGAAGGTGGTTCTGTCCAAGTGGATGTATGCCGATCCCGACGTGCTGATCCTCGACGAGCCCACCCGCGGCATCGACGTGGGCGCCAAGTACGAGATCTACGCCATCATCAACCGGCTCGCCGACGAGGGTAAGGGGATCATCATGATCTCGTCGGAACCCCGAGCTGCTCGGCGTCTGCGACCGCATCTACACCCTCGCCGAGGGGCGGGTTTACCGCGGACATTCCACGATCCGAGGCGACCGCCGAGGTCCTAATGCAGCACATGACACGAGAACGGGAGAAGGTGGCCAGTGACAACGTCCAATGAAATGACGCCGCAGGGTGGCGGGGTAAGGAAGGCACTGAGCTACCTCACCGGCCAGCTGAGGCAGGTCGGCCTGTTCAGCGCGCTGATCGTCATCGTGCTGTTCTTCCAGTTCGCCACGGCGGCATCACGCTGCGCCCGATCAACGTCTCCAACCTGGTCATCCAGAACAGCTACATCCTGATCCTGGCCATCGGCATGGTGATGATCATCATCGCCGGGCACATCGACCTGTCGGTGGGCTCGCTCGTGGCGTTCATCGGAGCGATGGCCGGCGTGATGATCACGCAGTGGCACATTCCCTGGCCGGCCCGCCGTGGTGCTGTTGCCTGGTGATCGGCGGGCTGGTCGGTGCATGGCAGGGCTTCTGGATCGCCTACTTCCGCATACCGGCGTTTATCGTCACCCTGGCGGGCATGCTGCTGTTCCGCGGCGCCGCGCAGATCGCGCTGCAGAACCAGCAGATTTCGCCGTTCCCGGAAGCGTTCCGCCGGATGGGCTCGGGCTTCCTGCCGGCCTTCGGCACCAGCGGCTACGAGCCGCTGACGCTGGTGCTCGGCGGGGTCGCCGCCCTGGTGCTGCTGTACGGTTCGCTGCGGCAGCGGGCGGTGCGGCATCGCTACGGGCTGGAATCCGAGCCGTTGTGGTACTTCGTGCTCAAGCTGGCGTTCTCGGTGTTCCTCATCGCTTTCATGGCGTTCCTGCTGGCCAGCTACAACGGCACGCCGATCGTCCTGGTGATCCTGGGCGTCCTGATCGTGGCGTATGCGGCCATCATGGCGCGGTCCGTGTTCGGTCGGCATGTGTACGCCATCGGTGGCAACCTCAGCGCTGCGGCACTGTCGGGCGTGAAGACCAAGCGGGTCACGTTCCTGCTGTTCGTGAACATGGGCGTGATCTCGGCCCTGGCCGGGCTGGTGTTCACCGCGCAGCTCAACCTGGCCAGCCCCAGCGCCGGTACGGGCTTCGAGCTGGACGCCATCGCCGCCGTGTTCATCGGTGGCGCGGCGGTCACCGCGGTATCGGCACGGTCACCGGCGCGATCATCGGCGGCCTGATCATCGGCCTGCTCAACAACGGCATGTCCATCCTCGGCGTGGGTACCGAGTACCAGGCGCTCATCAAGGGCCTGGTGCTGCTGGGCCGCGGTGGCGTTCGACGTCTACAACAAGCGTCGCACCGGCGGTCGCTGAGGCGACGTTCCAGGCATGAAGTTACCGGCAGTCGATGCCGCCCGCGTTCAGGGCTGCATCGACTGCTGCGTGTCTTCCAGCGCCAGTTCCACCAGCACCCGCATCGCTTCGCTGGCCGCCGTGGCATCGCCGTCGGCGATCGCCACCAGCACGCGACGATGATCGGGAATGGGGTTGCGGGGCAGGGCGCGCTGGCGATGCTTGAACTGCGTCGTCCAGCTCACCGCGGCGCAGATGCTGGCGTTCAATACGATCAACGCGTCGTTGCCCGTGGCATGCAGGATCGCACTGTGGAAATCGCGATCGGCCATGCGCCCGGCGTCGGGTGGCGAGCGTGTGACGGGTCATGCCGGCCAGGGCGTCACGCATGGCCTTCAGGTCGTCCTTGCTGCGCCGTTCGGCGGCCAACGCGGCGGCGGCCGTTCGACGATGGCGCGCAGCTCGAACAGGCTGCGGATGAACGCCGTGTCGGGGTTGCCGGCAAACGCCCAGCCCAGGACTTCCGGATCGAGCAGGTTCCAGCGGCTGCGTGGCAGCACGCGCGTGCCGGCCTTGGGTCGGCTCTCGACCAGCCCCTTGGCTGCCAGCGCCTGGATCGCCTCGCGATAAGCGCTGCGCGAGACGTCCAGTTGCTCGGAAAACACCACCTCGCCGGAGAGCACGTCGCCCGGCAGGTATTCCCCCCGCCAGGATGGCCGCGCCCAGCTTGTGCGCGATCGCGCCATACAGGCGTCGGCCCGTGCCACGCGGCTCGCGCGGTGTCGGCGGTTCCGCCTTGATCGGTGCTGTCGGCTTGGTCTTGCTCACGTGTTCATTCCTTCCCGTCCCTCGCCCGCTCGCCATTGCAAAAGCAGTATAACCGCCTTACCCTAATTGTCTGAGTAATTATCGCGGTGCAACATATGTCGAACGACGAAAATCCGGTGTGACCCCCAACGCCTTTCGATCGGTGGATGCCGCCACGGGGCAGCCTTTCGGTGAGCCTTTCGCATCGGATGGCGTCGAGCGGGTCAGGGCCGCGTGCGCCGCGGCCGACGCCGCGTTCGACGTTTATCGTACGACAGATGCCGAGAGCCGGGCCGCCTTCCTCGAGCGCATCGCCGAGGAAATCGTGGCGCTGGGCGACGAACTGATCGTCACCGCCATGCGTGAAAGCGGACTGCCGCGGCCGCGCCTGGAAGGCGAGCGGGGCCGCACCGTCGGCCAACTGAAGCTGTTCGCTGGCGTGCTGCGCCGCGGTGGCTGGATGGGCCTGCGCATCGATCCGGCGACCGCCGCCGACGTGACGCCCGCGCGTGTCGACCTGCGCCTGCGCATGGTGCCGTTGGGTCCGGTGGCCGTGTTCGGCGCCTCCAATTTCCCGCTCGCGTTCTCCACGGCCGGTGGCGATACGG
>VMRK01000543.1:0-39962 GCA_016801395.1 Leptodermis oblonga
TGCTTTTGATGTTGATTTTGCTGATGTGTATAAAGCATGTGAATCTGGTGCATTCCAATAGTACTTTAGACAGGATGGTTTTCTGTTTAGAGATAATAGGTTATGCATCCCTCGTAGTTCCACTAGGGAATTACTGGTTCGTGAAGCTCATAGTGGGGGGCTTATGGGTCATTTGGTGTGCATAAAACACTTGAACTGTTGCATGAACACTTTTATTGGCCGCATATGCGCAAAGATGTACAGAATGTTTGCTCTTGATGCCTTAATTGTTTGCAAGCTAAATCTACTTCTAAACCCCATGGACTTTACACGCCTTTGCCTGTACCTTCTGTACATTGGACTGACATTTCTATGGATTTTATTCTAGGGCTCCCAAGGACGCAGAAAGGTAATGATTCTTTAGTTGTCGTTGTTGATCGTTTCTCTAAAATGGCGCATTTTATTCCTTGCAGGAAATCAGATGATGCCAGACATGTAGCTGAGTTATTCTTTCAAGGTATTGTTCGGCTACATGGAATCCGAGGACAATTGTGTCAGATCGCGACGTCAAATTCTGAGTTATTTTTGGAAGACTTTGTGGTCCCGCCTCGGCACAAAACTGTTGTTTTCGACTACAAGTCATCCCAGACGGATGGTCAGACGGAAGTCACCAACCGAACCGTTGGCAACCTACTCAGGGTGTTGATTCAAAAGAACCTCAAGCGTTGGGAAGACATCTTGCCGGTTGCACAGTTTGCATACAACCGAACCAAGCACTCCTCAACAGGATTCTGTCCATTTGAAGTTGCTTACGGCTTTACTCCCTTGACGGTGATGGATCTCATTCCTTTGCCGCCCAAAGAACAAGTCAATCCAGACGGTGCTAAGAAAGCTGAAGCAGTGCAACGCATACATGCTAAAGTTCGAGCTAATCTGGAGAAGACTTATGCCAAAGCCGCCGCCAATGCAAACCAACGGCGCAAGGCTGTGAATTTCGAACCACGTGACCGGGTTTGGGTTCACATGAGGAAGGAACGATTCCCTGCAGCAAGAAGGACCAAACTCCATCCAAGGGGCGATGGACCTTTTCTGATGGTTTCCAAGATTGGACCTAACGCCTACAAGCTCGACTTACCAGGTGAGTATGGTGTTAGTTCTTCCTTTAATGTTGTTGACTTGTCTCCTTTTGTTGATGACCAGGTTGCTGATTTGAGGACAAATCCTTTTCAACCGGGAGGGGATGATGAGGGCATCCAAACTCAACAACACGCAACAAGTCAAACTACAAGTGATTCCGGAGAAGCTGAGGAGGAGGTTCGAGTTCTACATCGAGGCCCAACAATGCTTCAGGATCCAAGCCCATATCAGAGGGATCCACTTGTAGACATCACTGGGCCCATGACCAGAAGCAGAGCGAAGAAGGTGCGAGAAGCTCTCAACAACCTTGTGCAAGCCTGCCATCAAGATGCCCAACTGATTGTAGAAGCCCACTCCTTGGAGTAAAATGGAGGAAATGTGCAATTTGCAACTCTTCTAACTATTTCGGAAGGAGAGGCGCAAATCATCTCATCTTAATCAAGAAGAAGGCTGTTTCTTGAAGTCTTGAAGAAGCCGGGAGGTTCTTGGACTTAAAAGAAACTAAATAATAAAGTTCCCTACCAATTGGGCCGACCCAAAAACTCATGGACCAGCCACAAGTTTTTGGCCAGCCCAGGAGCAGCATGAAGCCGCACGGCCAAGCCCACAAGAGCAAAGCCCACACGGCTAAATTATTAGTTAGGGTTCTTTTTCTTTTAATAAATTAATTAAGTCTTTTAGTCTTTTAGTTAGTTTCCAAAAAGGGTTTCCTTATTCTTTTTGGAAGTAGGAGTTTTATTCTTTTCTTGATTTAAGTTACAAATTCAGCTACCTCATGTTTAAGGTAAAACCGAATTCTTGTTGCCTTTTCTTACCATTCCTACTTCTTTCCAGGTTTGGTAATTGTACAAGGAATTAACCTCTTGCTTAATTTCCAATTCTAATTCTTTTCTTTTCCTACTTTTTGTATTAAAATTCGGCCACCCTCACCTATAAATAGGTGACCGAATTCTTCAATAAGAATTAGAGTATTTCAGATCAAAAACTTAGTGTTTGAGATACCTCCTTTTATTGCTTTATGTATTTGCATGTTGTAGTCTACATAATTGCATGAAACTTAGCCTTTTAGGTTCTTGCTCAACCTAATTGTTCGCATGTTTCACACCTCTTTTCTTGCACTTGGTTCAAGTTTATAAACAAATTGGTCAGGATAGTTTATCCCTTGTTTTATTAAATTCTGAACGTAAGTTAAAAGTTTGTAAGAGCTTGTCACTTAATCACAAGATCCTTGGCAACATTATTCGCATGTGTACAACCGTCCACATAAAAACCCCATGGACTTTACACGCCTTTGCCTGTACCTTCTGTACCTTGGACTGACATTTTTATGGATTTTATTCTAGGGCTCCCAAGGACGCAGAAAGGTAATGATTCTTTATTTGTCATTGTTGATCGTTTCTCTAAAATGGCGCATTTTATTCCTTGCAGAAAATCAGATGATGCCAGACATGTAGCTGAGTTATTCTTTCAAGGTATTGTTCGGCTACATGGAATTTCGAGGACAATTGTATCAGATCGCGACGTCAAATTTCTGAGTTATTTTTGGAAGACTTTGTGGTCCTGCCTCGGCACAAAACTGTTGTTTTCGACTACAAGTCATCCACAGACGGATGGTCAGACGAAAGTCACCAACCGAACCGTTGGCAACCTACTCAGGGTGTTGATTCAGAAGAACCTCAAGCGTTGGGAAGACATCTTGCCGGTTGCAGAGTTTGCATACAACCGAACCAAGCACTCCTCAACAGGGTTCTGTCCATTTGAAGTTGCCTACGGCTTTACTCCTTTGACGGTGATTGATCATCATCCCTTTGCGGTTAAGGAACAAGTTAATCCAGATGGTGTAAAGAAAGCAGAAACCATGCAGCGCATTCATGCAAGAGTCCGCGCAAATCTGGAGAAAACTTATGCCAAAGCCGCCGCCAATGCAAACCAACGGCGCAAGGCTGTGAACTTTGAACCAGGCGACTGGGTTTGGGTTCACATGAGGAAGGAACGATTCCCTGCTGCAAGAAGGACCAAACTCCATCCAAGGGGCGATGGACCTTTTCAGATCGCTTCCAAGATTGGGCCTAACGCCTACAAACTCGACTTACCAGGTGAGTACGGTGTTAGTTCTTCTTTAATGTTGCTGACTTATCTCCTTTTTCATAGGAACAGGATGCTGATTTGAGGACAAATCCTTTTCAACGGGAGGGGATGATGTGGGCATCCAAAGTCAACACGCAACAAGTCAGACTACAAGTGATTCCGGAGAAGCTGAGGAGGAGGTTCGAGTTCTACATCGAGGCCCGACAATACTTCAGGATCCAAGTCCATATAAGAGGGATCCACTTGTAGACATTACTGGGCCATAACCAGAAGCAGAGCGAAGAAGGTTCGAGATGCACTCAACAACCTTGTTCAAGCTTGCCATCAGGATGCTCAGTTAATTGTAGAAACCCACGCCTTGGAGGAGAATGGAGGAAATGTGCGATTTACAACTCTTCTAAAAATCTTGAAGAAGAGGCGCAAATCATCAAGTCCTAATGAAGAAGAAGGCTATTTCTTGAAGTCTTGAAGATGCCGGAAGGTTCTTGGACTTAAAAGAAACAAATTAATAAAGTTCCCTACACAATTTGGGCCGACCCAAAACTCATGGACCAGCCCACAAGTTTCGGCCAGCCCGAAAGGAAGCAAGGAGAAGCCGCACAAGGAAGTCCAACGGCTAGCAAGCCCAACGGCTAGTACCAAATTAGGGATCTTTTCTTTTAATTAATAAGTTGTTTTATTTCTTTTAAGTTAGTTTCCAAAAAGAGTTCCTTCTTGATCTCTTTTTGGGAGAAGGGGCTTTATTATTTCCTACTTGTTTTCAACTTAGTTTCCTTCTTGTTCTGGTATTTGTAATTTCGGCAATCACCCAATTAAGAGGTGACCGAATTCTTTTCTTCCTTTTCTTACCATTCCTACTTCTTCCGGGTTTGGTAATGTAAAAGAAATTAACCTCTTGGTTAATTTCCAATTCTAGTTCTTTTCTTTTTCTACTTCTTGTATTTTTCGGCCACCCTACATTATAAAAAGGGGCCGACTTCTTCAATAAAAATTAGAGTATTCATATCATAAAACTTAGTGTTTGAGTACCCTCCTTTTATTGCTTTAGTATTTGCATGTCGTAGTTTACATAATTGCATGAAACTTAGCTAATTAGGTTCTTGCTCTACCTAATTATTCGCATGTTTCACATCTCTTGCTTGCACTTGGTTCGAATTTATAAACAAGTTAGCTAGGTTAGCTTTCCTTTGTTTTCTCTTAAATCTGAACGTGAGTTAGGGGTTTTTGTTCGAGCTTGTCACTTAATCACAAGGTCCTGGGCAACATTATCCGCTTGTGTACAACCAACCGTCCACATCAATTGGTATCAGAGCTAAGGAGTGGTTTCGTGGGCATAAAACACTTGAACTGTTGCATGAACACTTTTATTGGCCACATATGCGAAAAGATGTACAGAATGTTTGCTCTCGATGCCTTAATTGTTTGCAAGCTAAATCTACTTCTAAACCCCATGGACTTTACACGCCTTTGCCTGTACCTTCTGTACCTTGAACTGACATTTCTATGGATTTTATTCTAGGGCTCCCAAGGACGCAGAAAGGTAATGATTCTTTATTTGTCGTTGTTGATCGTTTCTCTAAAATGGCGCATTTTATTCCTTGCAGGAAATCAGATGATGCCAGACATGTAGCTGAGTTATTCTTTCAAGGTATTGTTCGGCTACATGGAATTCCGAGGACAATTGTGTCAGATCGCGACGTCAAATTTCTGAGTTATTTTTGGAAGACTTTGTGGTCCCGCCTCGGCACAAAACTGTTGTTTTCGACTACAAGTCATCCACAGACGGATGGTCAGACGGAAGTCACCAACCGAACCGTTGGCAACCTACTCAGGGTGTTGATTCAAAAGAACCTCAAGCGTTGGGAAGACATCTTGCCGGTTGCAGAGTTTGCATACAACCGAACCAAGCACTCCTCAACAGGGTTCTGTCCATTTGAAGTTGCCTACGGCTTTACTCCTTTGACGGTGATTGATCTCATCCCTTTGCCGGTTAAGGAACAAGTTAATCCAGATGGTGTAAAGAAAGCAGAAACCATGCAGCGCATTCATGCAAGAGTCCGCGCAAATCTGGAGAAAACTTATGCCAAAGCCGCCGCCAATGCAAACCAACGGCGCAAGGCTGTGAACTTTGAACCAGGCGACTGGGTTTGGGTTCACATGAGGAAGGAACGATTCCCTGCTGCAAGAAGGACCAAACTCCATCCAAGGGGCGATGGACCTTTTCAGATCGCTTCCAAGATTGGGCCTAACGCCTACAAACTCGACTTACCAGGTGAGTACGGTGTTAGTTCTTCCTTTAATGTTGCTGACTTATCTCCTTTTTCATAGGAACAGGATGCTGATTTGAGGACAAATCCTTTTCAACCGGGAGGGGATGATGTGGGCATCCAAAGTCAACACGCAACAAGTCAGACTACAAGTGATTCCGGAGAAGCTGAGGAGGAGGTTCGAGTTCTACATCGAGGCCCGACAATACTTCAGGATCCAAGTCCATATAAGAGGGATCCACTTGTAGACATTACTGGGCCCATAACCAGAAGCAGAGCGAAGAAGGTTCGAGATGCACTCAACAACCTTGTTCAAGCTTGCCATCAGGATGCTCAGTTAATTGTAGAAACCCACGCCTTGGAGGAGAATGGAGGAAATGTGCGATTTACAACTCTTCTAAAAATCTTTGAAGAAGAGGCGCAAATCATCAAGTCCTAATGAAGAAGAAGGCTATTTCTTGAAGTCTTGAAGATGCCGGAAGGTTCTTGGACTTAAAAGAAACAAATTAATAAAGTTCCCTACAATTTGGGCCGACCCAAAACTCATGGACCAGCCCACAAGTTTCGGCCAGCCCGAAAGGAAGCAAGGAGAAGCCGCACAAGGAAGTCCAACGGCTAGCAAGCCCAACGGCTAGTACCAAATTAGGGATCTTTTCTTTTAATTAATTAAGTTGTTTTATTTCTTTTAAGTTAGTTTCCAAAAAGAGTTCCTTCTTGATCTCTTTTTGGGAGAAGGGCTTTTATTATTTCCTACTTGTTTTCAACTTAGTTTCCTTCTTGTTCTGGTATTTGTAATTTCGGCAATCACCCAATTAAGAGGTGACCGAATTCTTTTCTTCCTTTTCTTACCATTCCTACTTCTTTCCGGGTTTGGTAATTGTAAAAGAAATTAACCTCTTGGTTAATTTCCAATTCTAGTTCTTTTCTTTTTCTACTTCTTGTATTTTTCGGCCACCCTACACTTATAAAAAGGGGCCGACTTCTTCAATAAAAATTAGAGTATTCATATCATAAAACTTAGTGTTTGAGTACCCTCCTTTTATTGCTTTATGTATTTGCATGTCGTAGTTTACATAATTGCATGAAACTTAGCTAATTAGGTTCTTGCTCTACCTAATTATTCGCATGTTTCACATCTCTTGCTTGCACTTGGTTCGAATTTATAAACAAGTTAGCTAGGTTAGCTTTCCTTTGTTTTCTCTTAAATCTGAACGTGAGTTAGGGGTTTTTGTTCGAGCTTGTCACTTAATCACAAGGTCCTGGGCAACATTATCCGCATGTGTACAACTGTCCACATTAGTGGAAAAGTCGTTTTGCATTGACTAAGACCCTCGAAAGGCTTGGCAGCGGCGTTGTTGTCATTCGTGGGATTGTCCTCCTCTGACTCCGTACGTCGTTGTTCCCGCTCAGCCCGCAAGTCAGTAACCTCCTCCGTGAGGGTAGCAAATCGCGCAGAGAGTTGCGCTATTGCAGCCAGTATTTGCTCACTCCCCAAAGGGGCAGAAGCACCTCCTCCTGACATCGATAATCAGCGAAAATCTGTCTGCTAAGAACCAGGAAAAATGAGTAGTAACCTTACCCCCTCGTCCCCCAAGTGTATCCCACCTAACAGCTACACATAAACCAGTGTTTCACTCTAGGGTGGCGCCCTTATAGTATGTTCACTCAAGCCTTTTTCCACTCTACCTCCCAGTATTGACAAATGTATAAGGCAAACAGTAATTCACACACAGCAATGGTACTTAAGGAAAAAGCACAAATTTTTGAAAATAGATACTTGGTTCTATTTGAGGTTGAAAAATCTTTTCGCAAACGATATTTGTATATATAGTTCAGATAAGAGGTACACAACAAGGAAATTTTGGGGTGAAGCCCTCAAATTTCAGAAAAGATGGGTGTGCACGATGACAAAATCCAAACTATAATTCAAGAGTAAATGTTCAGGTCGCTTGAAAAGATACAACTAGCAGTTGAAAGCAGGGCAATTCAAGAATTGAATAGAATCAAGAAAATAAGCAGAGTTGAAACAACTTTAGGAAAGTCCTAAAACTAACCAAAGAAGAGATCACCCACCCAATAGGTAATCAAAGAAACCAATCCCAGCAAATTATCAATTCTTTCAATATGCAGACAACTCAATTGCGAATTTTAACAAACCCCTAAGTGGCAAAAATTTCTAATATGCGATTTTAAGCAAAGAAACCCTAGGGCTAGCAAAGTGCAATTTTGACTCACTAACCAATTCCCAGGGATAATTCCAGCAGCACAAGGACACAAAATAAAGAATTCAATATATTTTCAAGAATTCAAAACAAGGTATCCGAAACTAGTGCATGCAAATCACAATGCGCAGATAATGTGAGCTGCTTAACATCAACCGCAAAAACTCACAAATTTTCACAAATTCAGCACAAGAGGGGTAGAAAAACAGTCGCAAAAACCTAGCAATTTAGACGCAAAAACAGCAGCACTAAAGTGTCTCTCAAAACCCTAGTGTCGCAAAGTAAAGGCGACTAAAAGATTCAACAAAATCGAAACCCTAGCTAAGCCCAAAATCCGAACCCTAACTTTGTTTCTAAAGTCTGAATTTTAATTTTGAATTTGCAGCAAGGGATATGCGATTTTAATTTAAGAAAAACAGCCCCAAAACAGTACAAGCTTTTCGAAAAAGAAGGTGATTTTAAAACCCTAAGTTGCATTTTTCAGTACTTTAAAATTTGGTTCAATTTTTCTAAGGAAATTTCAATTTTAAAACAGTACCAAAAACCGAAATTCAAAGCTTGAAAGAAAAAAAAAATTCCCCCAAGAAGATGCGTTCTACTTCCAAGAATTTCAAGACAAGCAAGACTAACAAGGAAAAGAAAACACCTGAAAAAGATTTGGTCGGGTTACTTCGACCTTCTCCAGCCACGAAACCACTCCTAAGCTCTGATACCAATTGATGTTGGACGGTTGTACACATGCGGATGAAAGTTGCCCGGAAAGTGTGATTAAGTAGCGTAGCTCGTATAACCCCTAACTTACTCGAAAATAAGAGAACCAAAAATAAACTAACCTAAGCTAATTTATTTTAAGAATTCGAACCAAGTGTAAGAAAGAGTTGAAACATGCAAAATTAATTAGGTAGAGCAATTAACCTAATTAAGCTAAGTTTCATGCAATATATAAATTACAATCATGTAAAATACATAAAGCAATAAAGGGAGAGTACTCAAAACTAATAGTTTTATGATCTGAATACTTGTTTTATTATGGAGTTTCGGCTGCCTATTTATAAGCAAGAAACAGCCGAAAACCTCCCCTAAAAGGAGTAGGAAAAGAAGTAGAATTGGAAACCAATCAAGAGATTGATTTCCTTTACAATACCAAAACCTGAAAGAAGTGGGTAATGGTAAAAAGAAAAAGGAAATTTTCGGTCACCCTTTAAGTTAGTGGCAGCCGAAATTACAACTGAAAAACAATAAGGAAAAGGAATAAAAATCCTACTCCAAAAAGGAGATCAAGAAGGAACCCTTTTTGGAAACTAATTAAACTAAGGGCAAAATAGGGAACATGCACAAACCCTTATTTTCCCAAACCCTAACCCTTAATTTCCAACCCTAATGGACTAGGCTTGGCCGTGTGGGCTTCTTTGTGGGCTGGCCGACTTTGTGGAATGGACTCCATGAGTTGGGTCGGCCCAATGTTGATGTCGCATTATGGAATGATGTAGGGAGCTTCTGGAACCTCCCGGAATCATTTCGGAATCAAGATTTTCAAGATTTCAAGATTCTTCAAGATTCTGCAAAATATGAAATTCAAGAATTTTAAGAAAACCAAGAACTTCAAGAAATGTTTCTTTAAAGTCCAAGAACCTTCCGGCGTCTTCAAGAACTTCAAGAAACAGCCTTCTTCTTCATTGTGGATTGGGGAATTGCGCCTCTTCTTCAAGAATTGTAAGGAGAGTTGCAATTTGAACCTTTCCGTCTTTGTTCTCCAAGGCGTTGGCTTCTACTATCAATTGGGCATCCTGTTGGCAGGCTTGTACAAGGTTGTTGAGTGTCTCTTGAACCTTCTTTGCTCTGCTTCTGGTCATTGGCCCAATGATGTCTACAAGTGGATCCCTTTGATATGGACTTGGATCCTGAAGCATTGTTGGACCTCGGTGTAGAACCCTAACCTCCTCAGCTTCTCTGGACTCACTTGCTTGTGGACTCGTCTGTGGACTTGGGATGTCCTCATCATCACGCCTCGGCACAAAACTACTATTTTCGACTACAAGTCATCCACAGACGGATGGTCAGACGGAAGTCACCAACCGCACCGTTGGCAATCTACTTCGGGCCTTAATTCAGAAGAATCTCAAACGTTGGGAAGAAATCTTACCGGTTGCAGAGTTTTCCTACAACTGCACAAAGCACTCCTCAACAGGGTTCTGTCTATTCGAAGTTGCCTACGGCTTCACTCCTTTGACGGTGATGGATCTCATCCCTTTGCCGCTAAAGGAACAGGTTAATCTCGACGGCGCCAAGAAGGCTGAAACCGTCAAATGCCTACATGCCAAGGTTCGGGCAAACCTTGAGAAAAACTACGCCAGAGCCGCCGCCCATGCAAACCAACGGCGAAAGGCTGTGAACTTTGAACCAGGTGACTGGGTTTGGGTTCACATGAGGAAGGAACGATTCCCTGTTGCGAGGAGGACGAAACTCCATCCCCGAGGCGATGGGCCTTTTCAAATCGTGTCCAAGATGGGGCCTAATGCTTACAAACTTGATTTACCAGGTGAGTATGGTGTTAGTACTTCATTTAATGTTGCTGACTTGTCTCCTTTTACTTATGAACAGGGTGCTGATTTGAGGTCAAATCCTTTTCAACCGGGAGGGGATGATGAGGACATCCCAAGTCCACAGACAAGTCCACAAGCAAGTGAGTCCAGAGAAGCTAAGGAGGTTCGAGTTCTACACCGAGGTCCAACAATGCGTCAGGATCCAAGTCACATCAATTGGTATCAGAGCTTAGGAGTGGTTTCGTGGCTGGAGAAGGTCGAAGTAACCCGACCGAATCTTATCAGGTGTTTTCTTTTCCTTGTTAGTCTTGCTTGTCTTGAAATTCTTGGAAGTAGAACGTATCTTCTTGGGGGAAATTTTTTTTCTTTCAAGCTTTGAATTTTGGTTTTTTGTACTGTTTTAAAATCGAAATTTCCTTAGAAAAATTGAACCAAATTTTAAAGTACTGAAAAACGCATCTTAGGGTTTTAAAATCACCTTCTTTTTGCGAAAAGCTTGTACTGTTTTGGGGCTGTTTTTCTTAATTTAAAATTGCATATCCCTTGCTGTAAATTCAAAATTAAAATTCGGACTTTAGAAACAAATTTAGGGTTCGGATTTTGCGCTTAGCTAGGGTTTCGGTTTTGTTTATTCTTTTTAGTCGCCTTGCTTGCGACACTAGGGTTTTGAGAGACGCTTTAGTGTTGCTGTTTTTGCGTCTAAATTGCTGGGTTTTGTGACTTTTTTTTTACCCCTCTTGTGCTGATTTTGTGAAAGTTGGTGAGTTTTTGCGGCTGATGTTAAGCAGCTCACCTTATTTGCGTATTGTGATTTGCATGCACTAGTTTTGGATACCTCGTCTTGAATTCTTGAAAATATAGTGAATTCTTAATTTTGTGTCCTTGTGCTGCTAAGATTATCCCTGGGAATTGGTTAGTGAGTAAAAAATTGAACTTTGCTAGCCCTAGGATTTTCTTTTATTAAAATCGCATATTAGTAACTTTTGCGCCACTTAGGGGTTTTAATATTCGTAATTGGATTATCTGCATTTTGAAAGAATTAATAATTTGCTGGGATTGGGTTCTTGATTACCTATTGGGTGGGTGATCTCGTCTTTGGTTAGTTTTAGGACTTTCCTAAAGTTGTTTCAACTCTGCTTATTTTTCTTGATTCTATTCAATTCTTGAATTGCCCTGCTTTCAACTGCTAGTTGTATCTTTTCAAGCAACCTGAACGTTTACTCTTGAATTATAGTTTGGATTTTGTCATCGTGCATACCCATCTTTTCTGAAATTTGAGGGCTTCACCCCGAAATTTCCTTGTTGTGTACTTCTTATCTGAACTATATTACAAATATCATTTGCGAAAAAAATTTTCAACATCAAAATAGAACCATGTATCTATTTTTGAAAATTTGTGCTTTTTCCTTAAGTATCATTGCTGTGTGTGAATTACTGTTTGCCTTATACATTTGTCAATACCGGGAGGTAGAGTGGAAAAAGGCTTGAGTGACCATACTATAAGGGTGCCACCCTAGAGTGAAACACTGGTTTGTGTGTAGCTGTTAGGCCCATACACTTGGGGGACAAGGGGGTAAAGTTACTACTCATTTTTCCTTGTTCTTAGCAGACAGATTTTCGCCTATAACCGATGTCAGGAGGAGGTGCTTCTGCCCCTTTGGGGAGTGAGCAAATACTGGCTGCGATAGCGCAACTCTCAATGCAATTTGCTTAGGGTTTCGTATTACGAACCCTTCAACGGCGGTGTAAGCCTACAACATTGTGCAAATTGACCCCTATAGGGAGATGTGGTGCCATTGTTGTTTCTTCTTACTTGGCCTCGGAAATCCAAATAGAGAAGTTCTCAGAACTCATTGAGATTTTCGCTCAACTACAGGAAGACGTGCCAACCCACCGCGGACGGCATGGTCCTTTCACCATCTAGGTTCCAAAGCAAGTTCTTTGCTTATTAGGGGCTGTGCATGGAGGTTTGATATTTGTGTGAAGTTTACTCTTATACTTCATACAACTTGCTAAAAATTTGGTTACAAATTTTTGCTCACTAATCCGTTGGCCGGAATACCTCCGAGCAATACTATTCTTTTTGTTTTGTAGGGATTCCACAGTTTTGGATTGGTGCTTCACAACGACGCATGGCAATATTGATTGCAGTTCCACGTTATAGTCATGGGACTTTATGCGCCTGGGAATCGATTACAACATCATGTTATCATTGATTCTCCTTCTATAGGTTATCATCATGTTAAGGATTTTTTTTACAACATCTTGAATATTGTGAATCTTACAGCATGTACATAGCCTCCTGGAATACATCTTTTGGTTTCACGACTGCATGATTTTGCTTCAACTATTCCCTAAGATGTCTTTCTCATAAATTGTCTCTGTCATTACTAATTGGTATTTACATCAGTTATACATGCAATTTCTGCTTGTTACATTAAAAATTATGCAATTGTGAAAATGACATATATCACATGCATAATTCTTTTGTAATATGTGTTGAGCATGTAGTTATGTTGTTCTAACGATATCTGCCTGTGAATAAAGTTTGAGATTTCTTGTTCGATATGTAATCCTTCTTGAGGAGTAGGGATAAGTTCTTGAGGTTTTAGATGCTTCCTGATAGTTTCCTGCAAGCGTCTAGAAGGTTCTTGAGAGGTTCTTGAAGAATTTAGGATGATTATCATTGTTCTTGAAATCATCTTCAAAAGAGCAGGGGGATGAAAACTTCCTACATCAACATTCACTGTGGTTGCGCAATTGAGGGGCATAGCATACAAACTTCATTGCCGGGTAAGTATGATCTATGTTAATATTACTGACTTGTTCCTGTTTGTTTTTAGCAAATTGGATTCGAGGACGAATCCTTTCCAACCGGGAGGGAATGATGCGGACATCCAGGGCTAAAACAACACACATTATGAGTCAGAATTAACGAAGCCAACCTGAAGGCAAAGCCCTTGAAAAGAATGCCGGGAAGAGTGTGAGAGTCATTCTATTCAAAAGGATCCTTGAAGACAATGCATCTCCAAACTCTCCACAATAAAGAAAAGGGTTGTTTCTTGAAGTTCTTGAAGACGCCGGAAGGTTCTTGGACTTTAAAGAGACATTTCTTGAAGTTCTTGATTTTCTTGAAAATCTTGAATTTCATATTTTGCAGAATCTTGAAAATCTTGATTCCGAAATGATTCCGGGAGGTTCCAGAAGATTCCAGAAGCTCCCTACATCATTCCATAATGCGACATCAACAATTGGGCCGACCCAACTCATGGAGTCCATTCCACAAAGTCGGCCAGCCCAAGGAAGCCCACATGGCCAAGCCTAGTCCATTAGGGTTGGAAATTAAGGGTTAGGGTTTGGGGAAAAATAAGGGTTTGTGCATGTTCCCTATTTTGCCCTTAGTTTAATTAGTTTCCAAAAAGGGTTCCTTCTTGATCTCCTTTTTGGAGTAGGATTTTATTCCTTTTCCTTATTGTTTTAAGTTGTAATTTCGGCTACCACTAAAGAAATAAGGTGACCGAAAATTTCCTTTTCTTTTTACCATTACCCACTTCTTTCAGGTTTTGGTATTGTAAAGGAAATCAATCTCTTGATTGGTTTCCAATTCTACTTCTTTTTCCTACTTCTTTTAGGTGACTTTTTCAGCTGTTCTTTGCCTATAAATAGGCAGCCGAAACTCCAAATTTAATACAAGTATTCAGATCATAAAACTATTAGTTTGAGTACTCTCCCTTTATTGCTTTATGTATTTTGCATGCTTGGAATTTACATATTGCATGAAACTTAGCTTAATTAGGTTAATTGCTCTACCTAATTAATTTCGCATGTTTCAACTCTTTCTTACACTTGGTTCGAATTCTTAAAATAAATTAGCTTAGGTTAGTTTATTTTTGGTTCTCTTATTTTCGGGTAAGTTAGGGGTTATACGAGCTACGCTACTTAATCACACTTTCCGGGCAACTTTCATCCGCATGTGTACAACCGTCCACATCACTTGAAGTTCTTGAATTTTGACATTCCGAAATGATTCCGGGAGATTCCAGAAGATTCCAGAACCTCCCTACATCATCTCCACCATGCGCCATCTTACTTGGGCCGAAACCCCCTTGAAATCCACTTCACAATTTTGGCCAAACCAAAAGCCCACTAGGAGCAGCCCACACGCCAATTGGAAGCTTAGGTTAGGGAAGGATTAGGATTTGTGCAGATTTCCTAATTCTACTCAAAGTTTGTTACAAGTTAGTTAGGGTTGTTACAAGTTTGTTCCAACTGGGGCTGATTTGTTAGATAGTTCCCAAAAAGGTTTACCTTCTTGAAACCTTTTTATGAGTTGTTATTTCTTTATTTCTTTTTTTTTGTAAATTTGGCCCGCCCATCCTACATGGCAGCCAAAATTCCTTAATTCAACCAATCTTAGTTCCTTTAGGATTTGGTTCTTGTATGAAATTAATCTCTTGATTGGTTTCCAATTTCACTTCCTTTTCCTAGTTCATTTAGGACTTAAAATCGGCCATCCCTTCCCTATTTAAGGGCAGCTGAATTCACCATTATAATTTAGTTGATTATTGATTAAGTTAGAATTTATACTTCTTTAATCACTCCTTTATTTTGGACTTATGTAATTTGCATGCTTGTTAATTGCTAAAAGTCAAGAAACTATAGGCTAATAGATAATTGCTTTGTCTATTAATCAAAGCTTTGTTTTGAATTCTAGTTTACTCCACTTGGTTCGAATTGCGTGTTTAATTTACTTTGTAAGTTAGTAGTCTGCCGAATCCAAGGGTAAGGATTCTAGGGTTTAAGAGCAGTGTCTTGCATTCAGACTTTCCTTGGCACATTCCGCGTAGAGTTCTTGGTTTCCACGGCGTTGGGAATCAGGGGTTCGCATCAATTGGTATCAGAGCGCCAGGGCTGTTTGCTCGACCGGAGGAGACTGAAGTAACTCAGTCGAATCATCAGGTGTTTTCTCTTCCGTTATTCTACTTTAATTAATGAATTTGTGGAAAAGAACGCTCCTTTTTGAGAAAATTTTTTCTGTTTTTCTTAAATAAACTTTCGATTTTGATCATATTGTTTAGCTAGTAAAATCGAAATTGTGGATTGAAAAAGGAAGAAGAATTTGCGAAAATAAAGGGTGATGAGGGCATCCAAAGTCCAGCAACAAGTCCAGAAGCAAGTGAGTCCAGAGAAGCTCAGGAGGTTCGAGTTCTACATCGAGGTCCAACAATGCTTCAGGATCCAAGTCCATATCAAAGGGATCCACTTGTAGACATCATTGGGCCGATGACCAGAAGCAGAGCAAAGAAGGTTCAAGAAACACTCAACAACCTTGTCAATGCTTGCCGAAAAGAAGCCCAAGTGATAGTAGAAACCGACGCATTGCAGAGAAAAGACGGAAAGGTTCAAATTGCAACTCTCCTCACAATTCTTGAAGAAGAGGTGCAATTCCCCAATCCACAATGAAGAAGAAGGCTGTTTCTTGAAGTTCTTGAAGACACCAGAAGGTTCTTGGACTTTAAAGAAACATTTCTTGAAGTTCTTGATTTTACTTAAATTTCTTGAATTTCATATTTTACAGAATCTTGAAGAATCTTGAAAATCTTGATTCTGAAATGATTCTGGGAGATTCCAGAAGATTCCAGAAGCTCCCTTCATCATTCCATAAATGCGACATCAACATTGGGCCGACCCAAACTCATGGAGTCCATTCCACAACAATTCGGATCGGCCAAAGCCCAAGGAAGCCCACACGGCCAAGCTTAATTAGTTAGGGTTAGAAGTTAAGGGTTAGGGTTTTGGGGAAAATAAGGATTTGTGCATGTTTCCTATTTTGCCCTTAGTTTAATTAGTTTCCAAAAAGGGTTCCTTCTTGATCTCCTTTTTGGAATTAGTTTCCAAAAAGGGTTCCTTCTTGATCTCCTTTTTGGAGTAGGATTTTTATTCTTTTCCTTCTTGTTTCCAAATTGTAAATTCGGCTACCACAAGTTAAAGGGGTAAACCGAAACTTCCTTTTTCTTTTACCATTCCCCACTTCTTTCAGGGTTTGGTATTGTAAAGGAAATCAATCTCTTGATTGATTTCCAATTCTACTTCTTTTTCCTTATTCTTTTAGATGACTTTTTCGGCTGCTTCTTACCTATTTATAGCCAGCCGCACATCAATAATAAACAGAGTATTCAGATCATAAAACTATTAGTTTTGAGTACCATCCCTTTATTGCTTTATGTATTTGCATGTTGTAGCTTACATATTGCATGAAACTTAGCTAATTAGGTTAATTTCTCTACCTAATTAATTCGCATGTTTCAAACTCTTTTCTTACACTTGGTTCAAAAATATAAAACAAACTAGCTTAGGCTAGCTTCTTTTTGTTTCTCTTATTTTCGAGTAAGCTAAGAGGTTATGCGAGCTCGCTACTTAATCACACGTCCTTGGCAACTTTCATCCGCATGTGTACAACCGTCCACATCAATTGGTATCAGAGCTTAGGAGTGGTTTCGTGGCTGGAGAAGGTCGAAGTAACCCGACCAAATCTTTCTCAGGTGTTTTCTTTTCCTTGTTAGTCTTGTTTATCTTGAAATTCTTGGAATTAGAACGCATCTTCTTGGGGGAAATTTTTTTTTCTTTCAAGCTTTGAATTTCGGTTTTTAGTGCTGGTTACCCTATCTTAAAATCGAAAGTTCTTTAGAAAAATTGAACCAAATTTTGAAGTACTGGAAAACGCAACTTAGGGTTTTAAAATCACCTTCTTTTTGCGAAAGATTTGTACTATTTTGGGGCTGTTTTTCTATTATTAAAATCGCATATCCCTTGTTATAAATTCACAAAGAAATTCGGACTTTAAAAATCAATTTAGGGTTCGGGTTTTGGTTTATATTAGGGTTTCGATTTTTGGTTGAACTTTTAGTCGCCTTTCTAGCGACACTAGGGTTTTGAGAGACGATTTAGTGTTGCTGTGTTGCGTCTAAAATTGCTGGGTTTTTGCGACTATTTTCTACCCCTCTTGTGCGGTTTTTGTTGAAATTGGTGAGTTTTTACGGTTGATGTTAAGCAGCTCACCTTATCTGCGCATTGTAATTTGCATGCTCTAGTTTGGGGTACCTTATTTTGAATTCTTGAAAATATAGTGAATTCTTGATTTTGTGTCCTTGTGCTGCTGAGATTATCCCTGGGAATTGGTAAGTAAGTCAAAAATTGAACTTTGCTGGCCCTAGGGTTTTCTTTTCTTAAAATCGCATATTAGAAATTTTCGCCACTTAGGGGTTTGTTTAAAATCGCAATTAGCTGTTTGCATATTGAAAGAATTAATAATTTGCTGGGATTGGTTTCTTGATTACCTATTGGGTGGGTGATCTCTTCTTTGGGTAGTTTTAGGACTTTCCTAAAGTTGTTTCAACTCTGCTTATTTTTCTTTAATTCTATTCAATTCTTGAATTGCCCTGCTTTCAACTGCTAGTTGTATCTTTTCGAGCGACCTGAACATTTACTCTTAAATTATAGTTTGGATTTTGTCATCGTGCATACCCATCTTTTCTGAAATTTGAGGGCTTAACCCCGAAATTTCCTTGTTGTGTACTTCTTATCTGAACTATATTACAAATATCATTTGCGAAAAGATTTTTCAACTCAAAATAGAACCAAGTGTCTATTTTCGAAAATTTGTGCTTTTCCTTAAGTGTCATTGCTTTGTGTGAATTACTGTTTGCCTTATACATTTGTCAATACCGGGAGGTAGAGTGGAAAAAGGCTTGAGTGAACATACTATAAGGGCGCCACCCTAGAGTGAAACACTGGTTTGTGTGTAGCTGTTAGGTGGGATACACTTGGGGGACAAGGGGGTAAGGTTACTACTCATTTTTCCTTGTTCTTAGCAGACAGGTTTTCGTTTCTAACCGATGTCAGGAGGAGGTGCTTCTGCCCCTTTGGGGAGTGAGCAAATACTGGCTGCAATAGCGCAACTGTCTGCGCGATTTGCTACCCTCACGGAGGAGGTCGCTGAACTACGCACTGAACGAGAACAACGGTATACAGAGTCAGATGATGATATAGGCGCACCTAACAACAATGCCGCTGACAAGTCTTTCGAAGGCCTCAGTCAATGCAAAATGACTGTTCCACCCTTCGCCGGCGGTACAAATCCGGAGGATTACTTAGACTGGGAGATGAAGATGGAGCGCATCTTCAAGCTGCATGCGATCCCAAAACACAAGAAGGTCCCTCTCGCGGTGGTACATTACACGGACTATGCCCTGTGATGTGGACGGTTGTACACATGCGGATAAAGTTGCCAAGGACCTTGTGATTAAGTGACAAGCTCTTACAAACCTTTAACTTACGTTCAGAATTGATAAAACAAGGGATAAACTATCCTGACCAGTTTGTTTAAGAATTCGAACCAAGTGCAAGAAAAGAGGTGTGAAACATGCGAACAATTAGGTCGAGCAAGAACCTAAAAGGCTAAGTTTCATGCAATTATGTAAACTACAACATGCAAATACATAAAGCAATAAAAGGAGGTATCTCAAACACTAAGTTTTTGATCTGAAATACTCTAAATTTTATTGAAATTTCGTCCCCTTTAAATAGGAGTAAGGATGGACGAAAATCAGTAGAAAAAGAAAAGGAAAAGAATTAGAATTGGAAATAACCAAGAGGTTAATTTCCTTTACAATACCAACTCCTGAAAGAAGTAGGAGAATGGTAAGAAAAGAAAAGGTAATTTCGAAAATTACAACTCCTAAATCAAGAAGGAAAGCTAATTAGAAAACAAGTAGGAAAAGAATGATAATCCTACTCCCAAAAAGAATAAGGAAACCCTTTTTGGAAATAACTAAAAATAAAATAACTTAATTAAAATCTGAAAAATAATTCCCTAAAACCGTGTGGCTTTTTCCTTGATTGGCCGTGTTCTTCTCTCCTTGGATTGGGCCGTGCGGCTTCATGCTTCAACTTGGGCTGGCCGAAAACTTGTGGGCTGGTCCATGAGTTTTTGGGTCGGCCCAATTTGTAGGGAACTTTATTATTTGGTTTCTTTAAGTCCAAGAACCTCCCGGCTTCTTCAAGACTTCAAGAAACAGCCTTCTTTTGATTAATGTTGGATGATTTGCACCTCTCCTTCCAAGATAGTTAGAAGAGTTGCAAATTGCACATTTCCTCCCCATTTTGCTCCAAGGCGTGGGCTTCCATTTGGCGTCCATCTTTCTGACTCCTAATACATGCTGTTTTAGCTCTGGATATCCTCATCATCCCCTCCTGGTTGGAAAGGATTCGTCCTCGAATCCAAGGCGCTGAAAACAAACAGAAACAAGTCAGGAAGATTAACACAAAACATAGATCATACTTACCTGTAAGCGTGTAAGCATGATGCCCAATTGTTGACACGATTTGAAAAGGGATATCGCCATCACGGGCGTTAAGCTCCTTTGACATCTCTTTGGCAGCGTAGACAACAGGCAACAGTGCTTTGCAGTAGTTCTGATCGTGCGCCAAAAGCTCGTAGAACTGTCTTTGCAACTTCTTTGTCTCCTTTGGTTTGTCTTCTTCCTGCAACAAAGAATTGACTTCTATAGGGATATCCCGAGGGATATCGTTAGGGTTAGCACAGTTATCTTTACAGACTAAAACAAATACATCATCATTGCTGTCTAACACTTGACCTATCTCTCCTCTCGTTGCAAAACAACTACTCCTAACTTTGTCCTGATCAGGCTTATCAGAGTTCGCCTTACTACCCTTTACAACAATTTCTTTCCCCTTACCCTTCGCTTGGCGCCTTTCAGCTTCCCAATTTGCGAGTGACTCCTTCATACGAACAGCTTCTGATCGCACTTCAGCCGGTGGCATGGGTAGGAATGTGTGGATCTTGCCCTCCTGGCAGACCGAGTAGGTGTTGGCGACCCCATCATGTGTTGCCTTCAGGTCAAAGAGCCAGGTCGTCCGAGTAGAATGTGACAAGCCTCCATTGGCAGAACATCACAAAAAACCGTGGATTCGAACTTACCGATAGCGTATGGTACGCTTACCTGCTTTGTGACTCTGTAGCCGTCTGAGCTGTCGAGCCATTGAAGCCGATAAGGACGTGGATGATTGATGACAGGGAGGCGCAGCTTATCAACCATGTACTCACTAGCAACATTAGTACAACTCCCTCCATCAATAATCAGAACACATAACTTTCCATTTACCTTTGTGCGGGCATGGAAGATGTTTGTCCTTTGGGACGTGTCCGGGACAGCAGCTGTAGTGAGTGCGAGTAACCAAGTTCTGAGAAGGATCTTCTTCAAGAAATTCGAACTGCTCCACAGGTTCTGACGAAGTGCTGTCAGTCAACTCCTTTATAGGGTCAACGGTTGGCTCCTCTTCATCGGATTCTGATATGTACTCACCATCTTGGCCAATAATACCTTCCGGATGTTGGGACAGTCACGCATGTAGTGGCCACGGCCGAGCCATTTGTGGCAAGTAACGTTGCTGATAGACTGCCTGGGAGTTGATGGCGTTTTCTGGCTGCGAATGAAGAAGGGGTGGCGGCGGCAACAGGGACAATGGCCTTGCGGTCAGACATGCTTGGCCTCCGTGCGGTGGAGAGTAGGCAGGATTCTTGCGCCAGGCTGGTGGGGCGCTGGTAGGTGTCCGGACTGGTGGAACGGACTTCAGATTCCTCCATAATTCGAGCTTTGTGCAGCATGTCTGTCAGAGTTGTAGCATTCTGCAATTCAACAGCTAAAGCAATCCCCCTGTTTAAACCACTAAGAAAACGAGCCATAGATGCGGGCTCATTCCTGTACATTAGCCCTAATTTTTGCCATCTCTAACTTTCTATATACTCATCTACTGACATAGAACCTTGTACAAGAGTATGTAATTTCCTATACAATTCTCTAAAATAGTAGTCCGGTACAAAAGTCCTACGCATAGAAGTAGTCAAATCAAACCAGAGAGAGGCGGTGCGCGGGCACGCATTGGGCGTGTATTTCGGCGCTGGTCCTGCTGCTGATTCCACCAGATTAGGGCATAGTCTGTGAAATGTACAACTGCGAGCTGGACCTTCTTGTGCTCTGGGATCGCATAAGCTCAAAGATGCGCTCCATCTTCATCTCCCAGTCTAAGTACTCTTCTGGATTCGTGCCTCCGGCAAAGGGCGGAACGGTAGTTTTGCACTGGCTGAGGCCTGCGAATGGCTGGTCTGCGGCGTGGGGCCTGGACCGGCAACATCGTCGTCTGAGTCTGTGCGCCTCTGTTCCCGTTCAGTCCTGAGGTCGGCGACTTCCTCCGTTTAAGTAGCGAATCGCGCGGAGAGTTGCGCAATCGCAACCAGAATTTGCTCGTTCCTGAGAGGGTTGGGAGCACTACCACCTGACATTGGTAAAAGAACGAAAATCTGTCTGCTAAGAATAAGGAAAAGTGAGAAATAACCTTACCCCCTTATTCCCCCAAGTGTTTCCCACCTAATAGCTAACACAAACCCCGTGTATCGCTCTAGGGTGGCGCCCTGTATAAGATGTGCACTCAAGCCTTTTACCACTCAAACCTCCCGGTATTGATAAATGTATCAGGCAAGCAGCAATTCACACAAAAGCAATGAACTTAAGAAAGAAGCAAAATTTTCGCAAAAACCACACTTGGTTCTGTTTTTGAAAAACTTTTCGCAAACGATGTTTATGTAATATAGTTCAGATATGAAGTACACAACAGGAAATTTCGGGGTTAAGCCCTCAAATTTCAGAAAAGATGAGTGTGCACGATGACAAAATCCAAACTATAATTAAGATCTAATGTATAGGTCGCACGAAAAGATAAAAAGGCAATTGAAAGCAGGGCAATTCAAGGTGAATAGAAGCAAAGAAAATTAGCAGAGTTGAAACAACTTCAGGAAAGCCTAAACTACCCAAAGAAGCGATCACCCACCCAATAGGTAATCAAGAAACCAATCCCCACAAATTATCAAGGCTTCTAATATGCAAAACAGCACCAAATTGCGAAATTACTACCCCCTAATGGCCGAAAACAGTACCAACTTTCTAGCAATATGCGATTTCAATTTCGAAAAACCCTAGGGCCAGCAAAAACAATTTTTCAATTTACTAGCCTAATCCCAGGGAATCTTAGCAGCACAAGGATACAAAATCAAGAATTCACTATATTTTCAAGAATTCAAATGAAAGTATCCAAAACTTATAGCATGCAATTTTACAATGCGCAAACAAGTGAGCTGCTTAACATCAACCGCAAAACTCACAATTTTCAGCAAAATCAGCACAAGAGAAGGGTAGAAAAGTGTCGCAAAAACCCAGCAAAACAAACCCTAGGCGTCGCGAGATTTAGCGACGAAAAATCGGAAAACCCTAAAAACCCGAACCCTAATTTTGAAATTTGAGGCCCGAATTAAGTTCTGAAATTATAGCAAGGGATCCGAATTTTTTTGAAAGAAATTTGCGATTTTAAGGATAAAACAGTACAAAAATCGCAATTTAAAAGCTGGAAGAAAAAAAAATTTCCCCCCCAAGAAGATGATTCAATTCCAAGAATTTCAAGAATAATCAAGACTAACAAGGAAAAGAAAACACCTGGAAAAGGATTTGATCGGTTGATCTCCTCCGGTCACGAAACCACTCCTTAGCTCTGATACCAATTGATGTGGACGGTTGTACACATGCGGATAAAGTTGCCAAGGACCTTGTGATTAAGTGACAAGCTCTTACAAACCTTTAACTTACGTTCAGAATTGATAAAACAAGGGATAAACTATCCTGACCAGTTTGTTTAAGAATTCGAACCAAGTGCAAGAAAGAGAGGTGTGAAACATGCGAACAATTAGGTCGAGCAAGAACCTAAAAGGCTAAGTTTCATGCAATTATGTAAACTACAACATGCAAATACATAAAGCAATAAAAGGAGGTATCTCAAACACTAAGTTTTTGATCTGAAATACTCTAAATTTTATTGAAATTTCGTCCCCTTTAAATAGGAGTAAGGATGGACGAAAATCAGTAGAAAAAGAAAAAGGAAAAGAATTAGAATTGGAAATTAACCAAGAGGTTAATTTCCTTTACAATACCAACTCCTGAAAGAAGTAGGAGAATGGTAAGAAAAGAAAAGGTAATTTCGAAAATTACAACTCCTAAATCAAGAAGGAAAGCTAATTAGAAAACAAGTAGGAAAAGAATGATAATCCTACTCCCAAAAAGAATAAGGAAACCCTTTTTGGAAATTAACTAAATAAAATAACTTAATTAAAATCTGAAAAATAATTCCCTAAAACCGTGTGGGCTTTTTCCTTGATTGGCCGTGTGGGCTTCTCTCCTTGGATGGGCCGTGCGGCTTCATGCTTCAACTTGGGCTGGCCGAAAACTTGTGGGCTGGTCCATGAGTTTTTGGGTCGGCCCAATTTGTAGGGAACTTTATTATTTGGTTTCTTTAAGTCCAAGAACCTCCCGGCTTCTTCAAGACTTCAAGAAACAGCCTTCTTTTGATTAATGTTGGATGATTTGCACCTCTCCTTCCAAGATAGTTAGAAGAGTTGCAAATTGCACATTTCCTCCATTTTGCTCCAAGGCGTGGGCTTCCATTTGGCGTCCATCTTTCTGACTCCTAATACATGCTGTTTTAGCTCTGGATATCCTCATCACCCTGGTTTGGTGGAATCAACAGATGGACCAGCGAAGGAATACGCGTCCCATGCGGGCCCGTGCTCCGCCTCTAACTTGGTTTGATTTGACTACTTCCATGCGTAGAACTTTTGTTCCTGATTATTATTTTAGAGAATTGTATAGGAAATTACATACTCATGTACAAGGTTCTTTATCTGTAGACGCATATTATAGAAAGTTAGAGATGGCCAAAATTAGGGCAAATGTACAGGAAGACGAAGCTGCGTCAATGGCTCATTTTCTTAATGGCCTAAACAGGGGTATAGCTTTAGCTGTAGAACTTCAGAATGCCATAACTCTGACGGACATGTTGCACAAAGCTCGGGTCATGGAGGAATACCTTAAGACAGTTCCACCCGTCCGGACGCCTACCAGCACCCCACCGGCTTGGAGAAAGAATCCGGTTTACTCTGCACCAGCTAAGAAGCTGTTCACGTCAGAAAGGAAGGCTATAGTCCCCGTCACCACCTCGTCTTCATCCCAATCCAGAACGCCATTGACACCTCGGTAATCCATCAGCAATGCCACTTGCCACAAATGCTCAGGCCGTGGCCACTACATGCACGATTGCCCTAACATCCGGAAGGTCTTATTGGGGAAGATGGTGAGTACATTTCAGAAGAGGAGGAAGAAGATGATCAAACTGTTGACCCCTCGCAGGAGTTAACTGACAGCACTCCGTCTGCACAGCAATTCGAGTTCATAGAGGAAGATCCCAATCAGAACTTGGTTACTCGTACTCTGACTACAGCTGCTGTCCAGGATATATCTCAACGGACAAACATCTTCCACGCCAGAACTAAGGTAAATGGGAAGTTCTGTGTTCTGATAATTGATGGGGGGAGTTGCACCAACGTTGCCAGCGCATATATGGTCAACAAACTGAAGCTCCCTATTATCAATCATCCACGTCCTTATCGGCTACAATGGCTCGACAGCTCAGACGGCTACAGAGTCACCAAGCAGGTAAGCGTACCATACGTGATGTGGACGGTTGTACACATGCGGATTAAGTTGCCAAGGACCTTGTGATTAAGTAGCAAGCTCGTATAATTCTCTAACTTACTTTCGAACTAAGAGAAACAAAGAGAAGCTAACCTAGCTAGTTTGTTTTATAATTCGAACCAAGTGCAAGCAAGAGATTGAAACATGCGAATAATTAGGTAGAGCAAGTAACCTAATTAGCTAAGTTTCATGCAATTATGTAAACTACAACATGCAAATACATAAAGCAATAAAAGGAGGGTACTCAAACACTAAGTTTTATGATCTGAATACTCTAATTATTATTGATGATTTCGGCCCCTATTTATAGGCTTAAGGTAGCCGAAAATAATACAACAAGTAGAAGGAGGAAAGAAGTAAAATTGGAAATTAACCAAGAGGTTAATAACTTTTACAATACTAAACCCGGAAAGAAGTGGGTAATGGTAAAAAAGGAAAACAAATTTCGGTCACCTCTTTTGGTAAGTGGCAGCCGAATTACACTTTAAGTAATAAGGAAAGAATAAAAATCCTACTTCCAAAAAGAGATTAAGAAGGAACCCTTTTTGGAAACTAACTTAAAAGAATAAAGAAACAACTTAATTACTTAAAAGAAAAGTAGAGTTGAAACGACTTCAGGAAAGTCCTAAAACTACCCAAAGAAGAGATCACCCACCCAACAGGTAATCAAGATACCAATCCCCACAAATTATCAATGCTCCCAATATGCAAAACAGTACCCAACTTGCGATTTCTAACCCCTTAATTAACCGAAAACAGTACCAAATTTCAGCACATGCGATTTCAATGAAACGAAAACCCTAGGGCTAGCAAATTCAATTTTTCGATTTACTAACCTACTCCCAGGGATAATCTCAGCAGCACAAGGATACAAAATCAAGAATTCACTATATTTTCAAGAATTCAACACAAGGTATCCCAAATTAGAGCATGCAATTTTATAATGCGCAAACAAGTGAGCTGCTTAACATCAACCGCAAAACTCACAAATTTTCAACAAATTCAGCACAAAAAGGGGTAGAATTAATCGCAAACAGCCCAGCAATCACAACTGAAACCCGAAAACCCTTGGGATGAGTAGAAACCGAAACCCTAGTTTGTAAAACCCAAAAACTGAAAAACCAAAACAGAAAAACCAAACTGAATCCGAAACCCTAGATTAGGATTTAGGGTTTAGGGTTTAGGGTTAGGGTTTAGGGTTTAGGGTTAGGGTTTAGGGTCTAGGGTTTAGGGTTAAGGATTAGGGTTTAGGGTTAGGGATTAGGGTTAGGGTTAGGGTTTACAACTGAAGAACCAAAACCCTAAGAGAAGCCAAAACAGAACCCCTTTATGAAGCACCAAACCGAACCCTTAAAAATTCTAAAAACCCAAGTTGTTCTATAACCCGAATCTTGTTTTCTAAACCTGATTTAATTTCTGAAATTCAGCAAGGGTAGTCTGTGATGTGGACGGTTGTACACATGCGGATAATGTTGCCAAGGACCTTGTGATTAAGTGACAAGCTCGAATAAAATCCCTAACTCACGTTCGGACTTAAGAGAAAACAAAGGAAAGCTAACCTAGCTAACTTGTTTATAAATTCGAACCAAGTGCAAGCAAGAGATGTGAAACATGCGAATAATTAGGTAGAGCAAGAACCTAATTAGCTAAGTTTCATGCAATTATGTAAATTACGACATGCAAATACATAAAGCAATAAAAGGAGGGTACTCAAACACGAAGTTTTAAGATCTGAATACTCTAACTTTTTATTGAATAATTCGGCCCCTATTTATAGGTGAAGGGCAGCCGAAAACAATACAAGAATTAGAAAAAAGAAAAGAAGTAGAATTGGAAATTAACCAAGAGGTTAATTTCTTGTACAATTACCAAACCTGAAAAGAAGTAGGAATGGTAAGAAAAGGAAAGCAATTTTCGGATTTTACCCTTAACAAGTGGTAGCCGAAAATTGTAACTAAAAATAAAGAAAAGAATAAAAATCCTACTTCCAAAAAGAATAAGGGAACCCTTTTTGGAAATTAACTTAAAAGAATAAAACAACTTAATTAAGTAAAAGAAAAGATCTCTAATTTGGCAACTAGCCGTTTGGGCTAGCCGTTGGAGTTGCTAGCCGTTTGACTTGCTTGTGCGGCTTCTCCTTGCTTCCTTTTGGGCTGGCCGAAACTTGTGGGCTGTTCCATGAGTTTTGGGTCGGCCCAAATTGTAGGGAACTTTATTAATTTGTTTCTTTTAAGTCCAAGAACCTTCCGGCATCTTCAAGACTTCAAGAAACAGCCTTCTTCTTCTTTAGGACTTGATGATTTGCGCCTCTTCTTTAAAGATGTTTAGAAGAGTTGCAAATCGCACATTTCCTTCCTTTTGCTCCAAGGCGTGGGCTTCTACAATCAACTGAGCATCCTGATGGCAAGCTTGAACAAGGTTGTTGAGTGCATCTCTAACCTTCTTCGCTCTGCTTCTGGTCCAGTGATGTCTTGATGAGGACATCAAGGGCGAAAACAACACACATTATAAGGCAGAATCCACGAAACAAAGAGGATAGCCAAATAGAAGCAAATGCCTTGGAGCAAAATGGAGGAAATGTTCAAATTGCAACTCTTCTAACAATCCTTGAAGAAGAGGCGCAATTCAGCACTTAATGAAGAAGAAGGCTGTTTCTTGAAGTCTTGAAGATGCCGGAAGGTTCTTGGGCTTTAAAGAAACAATTCATGAAATTCCCTACACATTGGGCCGACCCAAACTCATGGAGTCCACTCCACAAATTCGGCCAGCCCAAGGAAGCCAAGGAAGCCCACACGGCCAAGTGAAGAAGCTAGGGGTTACAAATTAAGTCCTTAGGGTTCTTTTAAGTAACTAGGGTTACAAGTTAAGGGTAGGGTTCCTTTAAGTCGCTAGGGTTAAAAGTTAAGTGTTAGGGTTCTTTTTACTCTTTTAGGTTCCAAAAAGGGTTCCTTATTCTTTTGGAAGTAGGAATTTTATTCTTTTCCTTATTTTTCAGATTGTAAATTCGGCTACCCTAAGATAAAGGGAAAACCGAAATTGCCTTTTTCTTTTCTTACCATTCCTACTTCTTTCCGGGTTTGGTAATTGTAAAAGAAATTAACCTCTTGGTTAATTTCCAATTCTAGTTCTTTTCTTTTTCTACTTCTTGTATTTTCGGCCACCCTACACTTATAAATAGGGGCCGACTTCTTCAATAATAATTAGCGTATTTCAGATCATAAACTTAGTGTTTGAAGTACCTCCTTTTATTGCTTTATGTATTTGCATGTCGTAGTTTACATAATTGCATGAACTTAGCTAATTAGGTTATTTGCTCTACCTAATTATTCGCATGTTCAAAACTCTTTTCTTACACTTGGTTCGAATCTAAAACAAAAAAACTAGATTAGGTCTTTTTGTTTCTCTGATTTCGAAAGTAACTTAGAGTGTTATACGAGCTCGCCGCTTAATCACAAGGTCCTTGGCAACTTTATCCGCATGTGTACAACCGTCCACATCATGTCTACAAGTGGATCCCTCTGATATGGGCTTGGATCCTGAAGCATTGTCGGGCCTCGATGTAGAACTCGAACCTCCTCCTCAGCTTCTCCGGAATCACTTGTAGTTTGACTTGTTGCGTGTTGACTTTGGATGCCTGCATCAGTGTACCTTCATGAAGCAAGAGCTAAAAGATATCTTATACTGTGACTTACACTTTCGATTCCTAGGATCAAGAGTTGCCGGAGTCCCTCGTGGAACCGCCATCAACTTGCTATGCTTCGTAGAAGCATTAATCCAACTAGTGGAATCCCTACAAAATAAACAGAAGAATGTTGCTCGGAGGTATCCCAACAAATGAATTTGTGAGCAAAAATCTATAAACAAATTTTCAGCAAGACATATAAGTACAAGAGTAAACTTCACACGCATATCAAACCGCCATACACGTCCTCTAAATAAGCAAAGAAACTGCTTTGGAACTTGAATGGTACAAGGATCATGCGGTCCAGTGTCGGTGGGCACGACTTCTTGTAGATGAGCGAAAATCTGATGGAGTTCTAAGAACTTCTCCATTTGGACTTCTGAGGCCAAGTAAGAAGAAACAACAATGGCACCAAATCTCCCTATAGGGGTCAATTTGCACAAAGTTGTAGCTTTATACACCGTTTGTATGGGTCTCGTAGAACGGAACCCTCATAGGTCACAAAGAACCATGGACAACCATGGCACCAAATCTCCCTAGCGGGGTCAATTTGCTCAAGGCTGACCGATTTTCAAAGTACCAGAAAATATCTTGCTAAGAACAAGTAAAAGTGAGTAAAAGTAACCTTACTCCCTTGTCCCCCTAGTGCCGTCCTAACGAACTACACACAAACCCTATGTATCGCTCTTTAGGGTTGGCGGCCCTTGTATGCTGTAACACTCAGCCTTTTACCTCAGTCCTGTAGAAAGTTTTCACAGATTACTTTGGCAAAGATAACAAGCAACAGTAATCACACAAGCACAACAACTATATAGGAAAGTAGCAAAACATTTTCGAAATAGACACTTGGTTCCATTTTTGAAAAAAAAAAAAACACCTTTTCCAAAAAAGAAATTTTGTAGTATACCTCAAATAAGAAGTACACCGATAAGGAACTTTCAGGGAAAAGCCCTCAAAGTTCAGAGATAATGACAGTGCACGAAGACAAGATTCAAGCTATATTTTCAGAGTAAACGTACAAGGTAGCACAAAAAGGTTAACAAGGCTAAAGAAGCAGGGCAATTCAATTGAAGAACAAGAACAATTAGCAGATTTGAAACAAATTAGGTAGTACTTAAACTACCCAAGATGTGATCACCCTCCCAATAGGTAATCAAGAAACCAATTCCCACCAATTATCCAAGTTTTTCGAAAACAAGAGTCCTTTACGCAACCAGAGCCAAGTGGCGGAAAAATTCCTCAGATTTTCGAGTGTAGTTCTGTGGGGAGTAGTGTCGGTAATCGAACACTATCAACTTTGCAAGTACATAGGAAAGAGAAGAAGATTTCCAATGAAGAAAATATTCCTCTTTGGTTTTGGAGTGTAGTTGATGAGGATATCCAGGGCTAAAACAACACACATTATGAGTCAGAATCTACGAAGCCAACCTGAAGGCAAAACGCCTTGGAGCAAAAAGAAGGAAAGGGTCAACTTGCAACTCTTCTAATCATCTTTAAGAAGAGGCGCAAATCACCAAGTCCTAATGAAGAAGAAGGCTGTTTCTTGAAGTTCTTGAAGACACTGGAAGGTTCTTGGACGTGAAAGAGACATTTCTTGAAGTTCTTGATTTTCTTGAAAATCTTGAATTTCATATTTTGCAGAATCTTGAAGAATCTTGAAAATCTTGAAAAATCTTGATTCCGAAATGATTCCGGGAGGTTCCAGAAGATTCCGGAAGCTCCCTACACCATTCCATAATGCAACGCCAACATGGGCCGACCCAAATTCATGGAGTCCATTCCACACCAATTCAGATCGGCCAAGCCCAGGAAAAGCCCACACGGCCAGCTCAATTAATTAGGGTTACAACTTAATTAATTAGGGTTGAAAGTTAAAGGTTAAGGGTTTTGGGAAAAATAAGGATTTGTGCATGTTTCCTTATTTTGCCCTTAGTTTAATTAGTTTCCAAAAAGGGTTCCTTCTTGATCTCCTTTTGGGAGTAGGATTTTTATTCTTTCCTTATTGTTTTTAAGTGTAAAATTCGGCTGCCTCTTAACAAAAAGGGGGTGAACGAAATTTACTTACCTTTTCTACCATTACCCACTTCTTTCCGGGTTTGGTATTGTAAAAGAAATTAACCTCTTGGTTAATTTCTAATTCTAATTCTTTTCCTTATTATTTTCTTTCTTATTTTCGGCCATCCCTACCTCTATAAATAGGGCAGCCATGCATAATAATAAAAGTGTATTTCAGATCAAAAACTTAGTGTTTGAGATACCTCCTTTTATTGCTTTATGTATTTGCATGTTGTAGTTTACATAATTGCATGAAACTTAGCCTTTTAGGTTCTTGCTCAACCTAATTGTTCGCATGTTTCACACCTCTTTTCTTGCACTTGGTTCGAATTCTTAAACAAACTGGTCAGGATAGTTTATCCCTTGTTTTATCAATTTGAACGTAAGTTAAAGGTTTTTAGAGCTTGTCACTTAATCACAAGGTCCTTGGCAACATTACCCGCATGTGTACAACCGTCCACATCAATTGGTATCAGAGCTAAGGAGTGGTTTCGTGGCTGGAGGAGGTCGAAGACCAAATCCTTTATCAGGTGTTTCTTTTCCTTGCTAGTCTTGTTCATCTTGAAATTCTTGGATTAGAACTCATCTTCTTGGGGAAAATTATTTTCTTTCAAGTTTTAAATTTTCGATTTTGGTGCTGTTTCCCTATCTTTAAAAATCGAAAATTTCTTAGAAGAATTGAACCAAATTTTAAAGCACTGAAAAACGCAACTTAGGGTTTTTAAAACCACCTTCTTTTTGCGAAAGGCTAGTGCTGTTTTGGGACTGTTTTTCTATTAGCAAAATCGTTTACCCTTGCTGCAAATTCAGAATTTAAATTCGGGGCTTAAATTTCAAACTAGTACTCGGATTTTTGGCTAGGGTTTCGGTTTTTCAGTTGTAATTGCTGGGCTTTTGCGATTTATTCTACCTCTTTTGGTGCTGATTTTGTTGAAAATTGTGAGTTTTTGCGGTTGATGTTAAGCAGCTCACATTATTTGTGCATTGAAAATTGCATGCGCTAGTTGGGATACCTTGTTTTGAATTCTTTAAAATATAGTGAATTCTTGATTTTGTATCCTTGTGCTGAGATTATCCCTGGGAATAGGTTAGTGAGTCAAAAATTGAACTTTGCTAGCCCTAGGGTTTTCGTTTCATTAAAATCGCATGTGCTGAAATTTGGTACTATTTTCGGACAATTAAGGGGTTTAAAATTCGCAATTTGGTACTGTTTTGCATATTGAAAGAATTAAGAATTTGTGGGGATTGGTTTCTTGATTACCTATTGGGTGGGTGATCGCTTCTTTGGGTAGTTTTAGGACTTTCCTGAAGTCGTTTCAACTCTGCTTATTTTCTTTGATTCTATTCAATTTTGAATTGCCCTGCTTTAACTGCTAGTTTATCTTTTCGTGCGACCTGAACATTTACTCTTATATTATAGTTTGGATTTTGTCATCGTGCACACTCATCTTTTCTGAAATTTGAGGGCTTAACCCCGAAATTTCCTGTTGTGTACTTCATATCTGAGCTATATTACAAAATTTCGTTTGCGAAAAGATTTTTCAAAATAGAACAAGTGTCTATTTTTGCGAAAATTTGCCTCTTTCTTAAGTGTCATTGCTTTTGTGTGAATTGCTGCTTGCCTAATACATTTATCAATACCAGGAGGTAGAGGGGTAAAAGGCTTAAGTGTTCATATTATACAGGCGCCGCCCTAGAGTGAAACACAGGATTGTGTGTAGCTGTTAGGTGGGAAACACTTAGGGGAACAAGGGAGTAAGGTTATTTCTCACTTTTCTTGTTCTTAGCAGACAGGTTTTCGCTTCTTGTTACCGATGTCAGGTGGAGGTGCTCCTATCCCTTCGGGGAGCGAGCAAATACTGGCTGCGTGGCTGCGATAGCGCAATTCGCTTAGGGTTTCGTACTCCGAGCCCTTCAACGGCGGTGTAAGCCTACAACATTGTGCAAATTGACCCCTTTTGGGAGACGTGGTGCCATTGTTGTTCTTCTTACTTTGCCTCGGAAATCCCAATGGAGATTTTCGCTCAACTACAGGTTCCAACGCAAGTTCCGAAGCAAGTTCTTTGCTTATTCAGGGGCTGTGAATGGAGGTTTGATATTCGTGTGAAGTTTACTCTTATACTTCATACAACTTGCTGAAATTTGGTTACAAATTTCTGCTCACTAATCCGTCGGCCGGAATGCCTCCGAGCAATACTATTCTGTTTGTCTTGTAGGGATTCCACATTATTGGATTGGTGCTTCACAACGACGCATGGCAATTTTGATTGCAGTTCCACATTACAATCATGGGACTTATGTGCCTGGGAATCGATTTCAACATCATGTTATCATTGATTCTCTTTATATTGGTTATCTTCATGTTAAGGATTTTTTAGAACATTTCGCATCTTGTGAATCTTAAACATGTGCATAACTTCTTGGGATTCATCTTTTGGTTTCATGACTGCATGATGATTTTGCTTCAACTGTTCCTCAAGATGTCTTTCTCAGAAATTGCCTCTGTACGCACTAATTGGTTTTACATGCGATTTCTGCTTGTTACATTAAAATTATGCAATGTGAAAAAAAGATCTATATATCACATGCATAATTCTTTGTACTGTGTGTTAAGTATGTAGTTATGTTGTTCTAACTATATCTGCCTGTGACTAAAGTTTGAGATTTCTTGTTCAAATATGTAATCCTTCTTAAGGAGTAGGGATAAGTTCCTGAGGTTTAGATGCTTCCTGATAGTTTCTTGCAAGCGTCTAGAAGGTTCTGGAGAGGTTCTTGAAGAATTAAGGATGATTATCATTGTTTTGGAATTATCTTTCAACGCGCAGGGAGATGAGAACTTCCTACATTCACCGTGGTTGTGCAATTAAGGAGCATAGCATACCAACTTCATTGCCGGGTAAGTATGATCTATGTTTTGTGTGTTAATATTACTGACTTGTTTATGTTTGTTTTCAGCACCTCGGATTCGAGGACGAATCCTTTTCAACCGGGTGGGAATGATGAGGATATCCAGGGCTAAAACAACACACATTATGAGTTAGAATCTACGAAGCCAACCTGAAGGCAAAACGCCTTGGAGCAAAAAGAAGGAAAGGGTCAACTTGCAACTCTTCTAATCATCTTTAAGAAGAGGCGCAAATCACTAAGTCCTAATGAAGAAGAAGGCTGTTTCTTGAAGTTCTTGAAGACACTGGAAGGTTCTTGGACGTGAAAGAGACATTTCTTGAAGTTCTTGATTTTCTTGAAAATCTTGAATTTCATATTTTGCAGAATCTTGAAGAATCTTGAAAATCTTGAAAAATCTTGATTCCGAAATGATTCCGGGAGGTTCCAGAAGATTCCGGAAGCTCCCTACACCATTCCATAATGCAACGCCAACATTGGGCCGACCCAAATTCATGGAGTCCATTCCACACCAATTCAGATCGGCCAAGCCCAAGGAAAAGCCCACACGGCCAGCTCAATTAATTAGGGTTACAACTTAATTAATTAGGGTTGAAAGTTAAGGTTAAGGGTTTTGGGAAAAATAAGGATTTGTGCATGTTTCCTTATTTTGCCCTTAGTTTAATTAGTTTCCAAAAAGGGTTCCTTCTTGATCTCCTTTTGGGAGTAGGATTTTTATTCTTTCCTTATTGTTTTAAGTGTAAAATTCGGCTGCCTCTTAACAAAAAGGGGGTGAACGAAATTTACTTACCTTTTCTACCATTACCCACTTCTTTCCGGGTTTGGTATTGTAAAAGAAATTAACCTCTTGGTTAATTTCTAATTCTAATTCTTTTCCTTATTATTTTCTTTCTTATTTTCGGCCATCCCTACCTCTATAAATAGGGCAGCCATGCATAATAATAAACAGTATTTCAGATCAAAAATTAGTGTTTGAGATACCTCCTTTTATTGCTTTATGTATTTGCATGTTGTAGTTTACATAATTGCATGAAACTTAGCCTTTTAGGTTCTTGCTCAACCTAATTGTTCGCATGTTTCACACCTCTTTTCTTGCACTTGGTTCGAATTCTTAAACAAACTGGTCAGGATAGTTTATCCCTTGTTTTATCAATTTGAACGTAAGTTAAAGGTTTTTAGAGCTTGTCACTTAATCACAAGGTCCTTGGCAACATTATCCGCATGTGTACAACCGTCCACATCAATTGGTATCAGAGCTAAGGAGTGGTTTCGTGGCTGGAGGAGGTCGAAGACCAAATCCTTTATCAGGTGTTTTCTTTCCTTGCTAGTCTTGTTCATCTTGAAATTCTTGGATTAGAACTCATCTTCTTGGGGAAAATTATTTTCTTTCAAGTTTTAAAATTTCGATTTTGGTGCTGTTTCCCTATCTTTAAAAATCGAAAATTTCTTAGAAGAATTGAACCAAATTTTAAAGCACTGAAAAACGCAACTTAGGGTTTTAAAACCACCTTCTTTTTGCGAAAGGCTAGTGCTGTTTTGGGACTGTTTTTCTATTAGCAAAATCGTTACCCTTGCTGCAAATTCAGAATTTAAATTCGGGGCTTAAATTTCAAACTAGTACTCGGATTTTTGGCTAGGGTTTCGGTTTTTCAGTTGTAATTGCTGGGCTTTTGCGATTTATTTACCTCTTTTGGTGCTGATTTTGTTGAAAATTGTGAGTTTTGCGGTTGATGTTAAGCAGCTCACATTATTTGTGCATTGAAAATTGCATGCGCTAGTTGGGATACCTTGTTTTGAATTCTTTAAAATATAGTGATTCTTGATTTTGTATCCTTGTGCTGCTGAGATTATCCCTGGGAATAGGTTAGTGAGTCAAAAATTGAACTTTGCTAGCCCTAGGGTTTTCGTTTCATTAAAATCGCATGTGCTGAAATTTGGTACTATTTTCGGACAATTAAGGGGTTTAAAATTCGCAATTTGGTACTGTTTTGCATATTGAAAGAATTAAGAATTTGTGGGGATTGGTCTTGATTACCTATTGGGTGGGTGTGATCGCTTCTTTGGGTAGTTTTAGGACTTTCCTGAAGTCGTTTCAACTCTGCTTATTTTCTTTGATTCTATTCAATTTTGAATTGCCCTGCTTTAACTGCTAGTTTATCTTTTCGTGCGACCTGAACATTTACTCTTATATTATAGTTTGGATTTTGTCATCGTGCACACTCATCTTTTCTGAAATTTGAGGGCTTAACCCCGAAATTTCCTGTTGTGTACTTCATATCTGAGCTATATTACAAAATTTCGTTTGCGAAAAGATTTTTCAAAATAGAACCAAGTGTCTATTTTTGCGAAAATTTGCTTCTTTCTTAGTGTCATTGCTTTTGTGTGAATTGCTGCTTGCCTAATACATTTATCAATACCAGGAGGTAGAGGGGTAAAAGGCTTAAGTGTTCATATTATACAGCGCGCCACCCTAGAGTGAAACACAGGATTGTGTGTAGCTGTTAGGTGGGAAACACTTAGGGGAACAAGGGAGTAAGGTTATTTCTCATTTCTTGTTCTTAGCAGACAGGTTTTCGCTTCTTGTTACCGATGTCAGGTGGAGGTGCTCCTATCCCTTCGGGGAGGGGGAGCTGAGCAAATAAGGCTGCGATAGCGCAATTCGCTTAGGGTTTCGTACTCCGAGCCCTTCAACGGCGGTGTAAGCCTACAACATTGTGAAAATTGACCCCTTTTGGGAGACGTGGTGCCATTGTTGTTCTTCTTACTTTGCCTCGGAAATCCCAATGGAGATTTTTGCTCAACTACAGGTTCCAACGCAAGTTCCAAAGCAAGTTCTTTGCTTATTCAGGGGCTGTGAATGGAGGTTTGATATTCGTGTGAAGTTTACTCTTATACTTCATACAACTTGCTGAAATTTGGTTACAAATTTCTGCTCACTAATCCGTCGGCCGGAATGCCTCCGAGCACTACTATTCTGTTTGTTTTGTAGGGATTCCACATTATTGGATTGGTGCTTCACAACGACGCATGGCAATTTTGATTGCAGTTCCACATTACAATCATGGGACTTATGCGCGTGGGAATCGATTTCAACATCATGTTATCATTGATTCTCTTTATATTGGTTATCTTCATGTTAAGGATTTTTTTACAACATTTCGCATCTTGTGAATCTTAAACATGTTGCATAACTTCTTGGGATTCATCTTTTGGTTTCATGACTGCATGATTTTGCTTCAACTGTTCCTTAAGATGTCTTTCTCAGAAATTGCCTCTGTACGCACTAATTGGTTTTTACATGCGATTTCTGCTTGTTACATTAAAATTATGCAATTGTGAAAAAAAGATCTATATATCACATGCATAATTCTTTTGTACTGTGTGTTAAGTATGTGTGTTATGTTGTTCTAACTATATCTGCCTGTGACTAAAGTTTGAGATTTCTTGTTCAAATATGTAATCCTTCTTAAGGAGTAGGGATAAGTTCCTGAGGTTTAGATGCTTCCTGATAGTTTCTTGCAAGCGTCTAGAAGGTTCTGGAGAGGTTCTTGAAGAATTAAGGATGATTATCATTGTTCTTGGAATTATCTTTCAACGCGCAGGGAGATGAGAACTTCCTACATTCACCGTGGTGTGCAATTAAGGAGCATAGCATACCAACTTCATTGCCGGGTAAGTATGATCTATGTTTGTGTTAATATTACTGACTTGTTTATGTTTGTTTTCAGCACCTCGGATTCGAGGACGAATCCTTTTCAACCGGGTGGGAATGATGAGGATATCCAGGGCTAAAACAACACACATTATGAGTTAGAATCCACGAAGCAACCTGAAGGCAAAACGCCTTGGAGCAAAAAGAAGGAAAGGGTCAACTTGCAACTCTTCTAACCATCTTTAAGAAGAGGCGCAAATCACAAGTCCTAATGAAGAAGAAGGTTGTTTCTTGAAGTTCTTGAAGACACTGGAAGGTTCTTGGACGTGAAAGAGACATTTCTTGAAGTTCTTGATTTTCTTGAAAATCTTGAATTTCATATTTTGCAGAATCTTGAAGAATCTTGAAAATCTTGAAAAATCTTGATTCCGAAATGATTCCGGGAGGTTCCAGAAGATTCGGAAGCTCCCTACACCATTCCATAATGCAACGCCAACATTGGGCCGACCCAAATTCATGGAGTCCATTCCACACCAATTCAGATCGGCCAAGCCCAAGGAAAAGCCCAGACGGCCAGCTCAATTAATTAGGGTTACAACTTAATTAATTAGGGTTGAAAGTTAAAGGTTAGGGTTTTGGGAAAAATAAGGATTTGTGCATGTTTCCTTATTTTGCCCTTAGTTTAATTAGTTTCCAAAAAGGGTTCCTTCTTGATCTCCTTTTTGGGAGTAGGATTTTTATTCTTTCCTTATTGTTTTTAAGTGTAAAATTCGGCTGCCTCTTAACAAAAAGGGGGTGAACGAAATTTACTTACCTTTTCTACCATTACCCACTTCTTTCCGGGTTTGGTATTGTAAAAGAAATTACCTCTTGGTTAATTTCTAATTCCAATTCTTTTCCTTATTATTTTCTTTCTTATTTTCGGCCATCCCTACCTCTATAAATAGGGCAGCCATGCATAATAAATAAACAGTGTATTTCAGATCATAAACTTAGTGTTTGAGATACCTCCTTTTATGCTTTATGTATTTGCATGTTGTAGTTTACATAATTGCATGAAACTTAGCCTTTTAGGTTCTTGCTCAACCTAATTGTTCGCATGTTTCACACCTCTTTTCTTGCACTTGGTTCGAATTCTTAAACAAACTGGTCAGGATAGTTTATCCCTTGTTTTATCAATTTGAACGTAAGTTAAAGGTTTTTAGAGCTTGTCACTTAATCACAAGGTCCTTGGCAACATTATCCGCATGTGTACAACCGTCCACATCAATTGGTATCAGAGCTAAGGAGTGGTTTCGTGGCTGGAGGAGGTCGAAGACCAAATCCTTTATCAGGTGTTTTCTTTTCCTTGCTAGTCTTGTTCATCTTGAAATTCTTGGATTAGAACCTCATCTTCTTGGGGAAAATTATTTTCTTTCAAGTTTTAAATTTTCGATTTTGGTGCTGTTTCCCTATCTTTAAAAATCGAAAATTTCTTAGAAGAATTGAACCAAATTTTAAAGCACTGAAAAACGCAACTTAGGGTTTTTAAAACCACCTTCTTTTTGTGAAAGGCTAGTGCTGTTTTGGGACTGTTTTTCTATTAGCAAAATCGTTTACCCTTGCTGCAAATTCAGAATTTAAATTCGGGCCTTAAATTTCAGACTAGTACTCGGATTTTTGGCTAGGGTTTCGGTTTTTCAGTTGTAATTGCTGGGCTTTTACGATTTATTCCACCTCTTTTGGTGCTGATTTTGTTGAAAATTGTGAGTTTTTGCGGTTGATGTTAAGCAGCTCACATTATTTGTGCATTGAAAATTGCATGCGCTAGTTGGGATACCTTGTTTTGAATTCTTGAAAATATAGTGAATTCTTGATTTTGTATCCTTGTGCTGCTGAGATTATCCCTGGGAATAGGTTAGTGAGTCAAAAATTGAACTTTGCTAGCCCTAGGTTTTCGTTTCATTAAAATCGCATGTGCTGAAATTTGGTACTGTTTTCGGACAATTAAGGGGTTTAAAATTCGCAATTTGGTACTGTTTTGCATATTGAAAGAATTAAGAATTTGTGGGGATTGGTTTCTTGATTACCTATTGGGTGGGTGGTCGCTTCTTTGGGTAGTTTTAGGACTTTCCTGAAGTCGTTTCAACTCTGCTTATTTTCTTTGATTCTATTCAATTTTGAATTGCCCTGCTTTAACTGCTAGTTTATCTTTTCGTGCGACCTGAACATTTACTCTTATATTATAGTTTGGATTTTGTCATCGTGCACACTCATCTTTTCTGAAATTTGAGGGCTTACCCCGAAATTTCCTGTTGTGTACTTCATATCTGAGCTATATTACAAAATTTCGTTTGCGAAAAGATTTTTCAAAATAGAACGAAGTGTCTATTTTTGCGAAAATTTGCCTCTTTCTTAAGTGTCATTGCTTTTGTGTGAATTGCTGCTTGCCTAATACATTTATCAATACCAGAGGGGTAGAGGGAGTAAAAGGCTTGAGTGTTCATATTATACAGCGCGCCGCCCTAGAGTGAAACACAGGGTTGTGTGTAGCTGTTAGGTGGGAAACACTTGGGGGAACAAGGAGAGTAAGGTTATTTCTCACTTTTCTTGTTCTTAGCAGACAGGTTTCGCTTCTTGTTACCGATGTCAGGTGGAGGTGCTCCTATCCCTTCGGGGAGCGAGCAAATACTGGGCGAGCGCACTCTCATAGCGCAATTCGCTTAGGGTTTCGTACTCCGAGCCCTTCAACGGCGGTGGTGTAAGCCTACAACATTGTGAAAATTGACCCCTTTTGGGA
>VMRK01000445.1:0-40456 GCA_016801395.1 Leptodermis oblonga
CCACAGGACACCACTATGACACCAGTGGCTTACCCACCAGCCTCAGGAGCAACAAGGCAGGACCATCAGAACCACCAGTTTATGAAGGATACCAAACAAGGAAGGTAAACTTCAAAAAGGATAACTCGACGGAGTGGTGGCAGTTGCCTTCTGCACAGGGTACCACGGGAGCTCTTTTTGTGTTGCCTTCCAACTTGACACAATTTGATGATGTGTTTAGTCGTTGGGAGACGATTACAAAAAATTATGTTGCAGCACAGGGGTTCACAGACCCAACAGATAAAATAGATTTTATTGAAAATCTATTAGGAGAGGCGGAGAAGCTGGTGTGGATTCAATGGAGGATGAATTATGTGGAGGAATATGAGTCTCTTAAGGCGACGGCAAATGGGCGTGAAGGAACGCAGAATGTTTTGTCTATGATTAGGCAGATATTCTCGCAAGAAACCCCATCGCAAGGGTCAACAGTTATACAGGACCAAGCATACAGGGATTTGGAGAGACTTACATGTCCAAATGTTAAAGACATTATGGACTACCTGTATACCTACAGCAAACTGGCGGCCAAGAGCGGGAGAATGTTTATTGGCACTGAATTAAGTGAGAAGCTGTGGACAAAGATGCCAGGAGAACTCGGAGTACGTATCAAGGAGGCATTTGAAGCAAAATTTCCAGGAACACAAATTGGGGTGATGCCCAGGGTCCTGTTTGCTTCACAGTATTTGCTGAATGAATGCAAGAAGGCGGCATTTCAGAGGTCTCTTAAGGACCTATCCTTTTGTTCGAAGATGCCTCTAACAGGATATTACCAACAAAGTGAGAAGAAGAAGTACAGTCTGCGGAAGTCGCAGAAGTATAAAGGGAAGAAGCATGATGGCTTTGCACGAGTAGAACAACGTAAGCACTTGAAGAATAAAAAGTGCAAGTGTTACATTTGCGGAGAAGAAGGCCATTTTGCTCGTGAATGTAATAATGACAGAAAGAATATCAGGAGGGTTGCTGTAATGGAGAATCTAGACCTCCCTGAAGGATACGATATTGTTTCTGTAGATGACGGTGAACGTATGAGTGATGCTATCTTTAGCATTACAGAAGGAGATGATGATGAGCAGATTGATGCCCTTGGTGCTTTACTACGAGAAACATGCTTTATGTTCAGAGAGTCTGATAGGACTTACTGGATGGGAGAAGATGGAGGGTTCCAACCCTTAATTCGTGTTTCGGAGAAGCAGTATAAGTGTTGTCACCAGTGGCAGTATAACGAAGTGATCCAAAGTATTCATCATCAGCAGTGCACGTTTTGCAAAAGGGACACAATGCTAAAGGCGAGGATCCATTGTCCGGAGTGTTTGATAACATCCTGTAATATCTGTTGTATACGATATTGCAAGATTAAAATCACTCCTAGGCCAAGTGCACCGGTGGTCTTTGATCAGAAACCACTATTGCAGCAGCAGCAGGAATATATCAACTGGTGCCAGCAGGAAATGAAAAGGCTCCAGGAAGAGGTAGAATACCATAAAAAGGATGCTGCAGATGCGAGAAGGAGTTTCGCAGAACTGGTAGCTCAACAAAAGGGAAAAATGGTTGCTGAGGAACTGGTTAAGAACCAGTCAAAAGGCGTGGTTTTCAAAGAACCAGTTGATGGAGCGGTGGAGTCCGCATCAGAAGATGAACAGGTGGCTTGCTATTGGAAGGATGAGACAAAAGTCATTGCAGCCACAGAGACACAGGGCCCTGTTACTAGAAAGGTGGGTAACAAGCTCTACAATTTGGATGTATTGCTAGAGATCGAGGGAATGGAACCATTCAAGGTGAAGGCGATCCTAGATACGGGGGCAACGACGTGCTGTATCGATTCAAAAACTATACCATCAGCAGCATTGATACCTAATACATTCAAGATCCAGTTTTCAGGCATCAATTCAACGCAGACTGCGGATAAAAAGATGAAGGATGGAATGATGCGAATTGAAGGACATAGCTTCAGGATTCCGTATACGTACGCGTTTCCTATGAATATTGGTGATAATATACAGTTCATCTTGGGCTGTAACTTTATCAGAAGCATGTCGGGAGGAGTCCGGTTAGAAGGCAATCTGGTAACCTTCTACAAAAATATCACTACTACTAGATTTGTCCAGTTTACATCCTTTTCACTCTCTTTTCTTCTTTAATAAAGAAATTTTGGTCAGCTACAAATTTAACAGTATGTTTTTTTGCTGTACATTTTCGCTTCAATTTACTAAGTTTTTACCCTTTTGTTATGAGGATATTACTGACTTTGCACTTAAATTTAGTACCCCACCCATCCTTCGTTGTTGGTGTGGAGGAGTTACGATTTCCTGTTCTGGTTTTGTTCTTATTTACAGCTTCTGTTTGCAGTGGTTGCGTTGCTTTGAATTGTGGATGATAATAGTGAAGATTGTGTCTTCAATCTGGGGATAAGTATTTGCTTTTCGCTGCTGGCTTTGTTGGCAGGGAGAAAAGATTTTGTGTGTGTATTTGTCTTTCGTGATACAAATCCAGTGGTTTGATTTTGTGGTTTACTTTTTGGCCCTCTCTTTTTTGGTTCTTTGCCTTTCTGTTGCTTGCTATAGGTAGGTTGCTGTTCAATTCATGACTTCTGGTTTGTTGACTTCTGGTTTCGGAAATGTGATAGCAGCTATGTCATTTATCTAATAGGTGGAGCGTGGTCGGCCTTGAATTGTTTGTTTTCTGGCCTTCTCTTTGTTTTGGTCCTTTGCCTTCTATGCTGCAGTACGCCACTCATAATTTTGGAACTGTTGCCTTGTGGTTTCTTATTACCTTATTGCAGGGGATTTTGGAGATTTGGAGTGTTCAATTCAGGCGGTTTAGTTTGGCTGTTCAATTCGTGACTCTTCTGGTTTCTAAAATGTGATAGCAGCTGTGTCCTTTTATCTAATAGGAGGAGCGTGGTCGGCCTTGAATTGTTCATCAGTGTTCTGAAACTGCTGTGAACTCATTATTGTGGATATGTTTTCTAGTCTTGGTTTAAAGGACTAGGTGAGGAGGATCTTATTGGAGTGTTCATTTTATGGTTTTGGTGGTGAGGAGGATCTTATTGGAGTGTTCATTTTATGGTTTTGGTTTAAGATTCTTTTGAGTTGTTGGAATGTTGTAGTACTTCTTGTGGAATGGTGTGCAGCTCCATCTGTTATTATTACTAAGATTTAATCAGAAAGGTTTTCTTCACTTGGTTGACATGGTCATCATCTCTCTCTACTCTTTCAACTTGCTTTGTCTATTCAAATCTCAGGGTTGTCTTGTGCGTGTGCTGTGTGTTACAAGAGTAGCCATTGTATTTATGGGGCAAAATTCTATTTTAGTCGGACAATTCCTAGCTGTTGATGGTTAAATTCTTTTAATTGGAATTGTATTTGGATTTATGGTCTTCACTGCTTCCTGATGCTGCTTAGGCTATGGGTATTTGCTTTGTCTGTTGTGGTGTAAGTCTCTTGCTGCCAAGTTGATGGGAGTTATCCGTGTAAATCAAGAACCTAGTTAAATGAGATTTGGATTTCATTTGCAACTGGTATTATTGATGGTTATGGTACTCATTTAGAACTCTTATATTTAGACGAGGGTATTTGGAATGCTGCCGCTGTGGTGCGTGTGGAGCGTGGTACCTTCCTGTACTCGGTTGATGTAAAGTGGCAGGACATCAAGTAAGGTATAATTTGTGTACCAGTGCAAGAAGAGTTGTGCCAAATTGCCAGTTTTGAAAATGTCACCATAGGATGAAATTGCCAGTTTTGAAAATGTCAATACTTTCTCACTGCCTGCTATATCGGTTCTCAGAATATAAGATACAAGTTTGTGCCATTGGATGAAGTTTGCCAGTTTTAAAATGCCACACTTTTTCACCGCTTGTTGTATTGTTCAGAATGTAGATATATATTTGCTAAGTAGGCTGTGTGTTGTTTAAAGTTCTTGTACCAATCGCCATACTTCCCATTGCTGATGTATGTGTAAGTTCCTTATCAATATAATCTATTTTGCCCAAGGCATCTATGCGAATGGAACATGCTTTACATAATTTTTAGTACTGCTTTTGATAGCATGTGAAGTACTGTTACATGAATATGCTGCCTATCCTTGGATGAAAATATGAGATTTCTTACAAATGCTGCCTATTCTGACCCTAATCTGTTCATACATATGTTATAAAAAAATTAAGGCTTGGCTGAGAGTTGCACTTCCTTTGCTCACTCGTAAGTTGTGATTTGTTCAAAAGACTGCCTTTTTTCTCTACTTCCTTCCCGTCCCGTGGCTTTTACGTGTTCTGTTTATCTTCCTACTTTTTGCTCTCTCCTTTTGTTGGCTTTGTTGAGAGCCTTGGCTGCTATATTTGTCTAGTCTTTCTGTCTCGTCTTTCTTTCTCAGACTTCATTTCTCTTAAGTTGGTGACTTTATTGTAACCCTGGCCCTCAACTCCTTCACTTCTCAAACCCCCCACCTTTTTGAATTGAACCAGTTTTGGTGTAAAATTGAAGCATAAGGCTAAATGAACAAGCTCAGTTTTTGTCTTTGACATCTGGGACCTCTATGGGCGAATATATTGTATTACAAAAGTCTCTTCTATTTATATTTGTAACCACTTTTTAACTCCGCCTGTGTGGATATGTACACACTGCCGGTCCCAAGCCCGGAAAAAGGAGGAAGGCAGAAGTGGTAGCTTTAGGTCGACAGTTTATTTTGACTGAATCGTAGGTTTTCGATGTTCAAAGAACTTCCTTTTTCCATGTTCATATTTGGTTTGTATGGTTTTGGTCATATGGAAATTTGAGATTTTTTAAGATATACGTTTTGAATATTATAAAAAGAAAAATGACACTTTTGATCTGAACGGAAAATAACACTAAGATTCCTTGTGTTTGGGGTTGTGATGCTTATAGGCCATGTTTGGTAAATGGATTTGAATAATGATCTGAATCCAAATTTCAAACTTTGATTTAAACTATGGTTTGAATTTGTATTTGGTATTTCAACTTGAGTTTAGTTACCAAACAAGGTTCAAAATCATAATTTAAATATAGATTTGAGTTATGGCAACATGGTTTAGATTGAATTTTAAAATATAATTAAAAAATTATAATTAAAATTAAATTTTATCTTTCTTACAAAGTATTTTTTTTTATATTGCAATGGTTGTTTTTTAGGTAATTTGGGGTTAAAACGTAAATATTTAGAATTTTAAAATATAATTAAAAAATTATAATTAAAATTAAATGGTTAATCTTTCTTACAAAGTTTTTTTTTTTTTAATATTGCAATGGTTGTTTTTTAGGTAATTTGGGGTTAAAACGTAAATATTTTCTAAAATGTTAAGTGCATTTTAACAGTATCTAAACCTAGAAAATATTTCAGTGTTGAATACATGAAAAGTACACACACATTTCCCAGATTCTATTCATGGGAATTGGGTTTGTTACTAGCTGTAGTATTTTTATATATATATATGCATAGTGAACTATTATCAATTATAGGAAAAAATTAAGAGAACAAAATATACTCTAGGGGAAGCAATAAGAAATTCTAAGAGTCCATGCATTTGACTGTACAAAAAGGTATCTTACTTTTAAATTAGGATCAATTGCTTTATACAAAAACTCTTCTTTCCAGTTTTCAAGTTCGTACTCCAAATCTTAAATCCTAAACCTTTTTAATTAGAGCGAAATACTATGTAGATTGCTTTATACAAAAACTCTTCTTTCCAGTTTTCAAGTTCGTACTCCAAATCTTAAATCCTAAACCTTTTTAATTAGAGCGAAATACTATGTAGATAAAAGCACTATAATCCCCATTTAAGCTTTTGATTTCACCTGAATTTTTTAAGATTTCTCTTTTTGTTTGTTGGATTAGCTAACCTTTGATTGATACTCTTTTCTGTTTTTTTTATGTTGGGATTCCATTCATTTAATGGGTTTTTGCAATGAAAAGTTTCAGCAATGTTCCAAAATTTGGGGTAATTAATTTTTGTTCAAGTCTAATTCTACTCGTTTCGTTGTAGGGTAGGCTGATTTTAAGTTTTAATACTCATATATGATCCAACTTTTGGTGATTTGTATTTTTTTGTTAAAATGACCGTCGACTTAATAAAAGTTGTCTTTAGCCTGTAACATGAACCAAAAGCGTCACTTACCAAAATATTAATTACTCGTTTCGTTGTAGGGTAGGTTGATTTTAAGTAAAATTGTCTTTAGCCTGTAACATGAACCAAAAGTGTCACTTACCAAAACATTAATTACTCGTTTCGTTGTAGGGTAGGCTGATTTTAAGTTTTAATACTCATATATGATCCAACTTTTGGTGATTTGTATTTTTTTGTTAAAATAACCGTCGACTTAATAAAAGTTGTCTTTAGCCTGTAACATGAACCAAAAGTGTCACTTACCAAAACATTAAGAAAAATAATGCCAAAATTAAAATAATAGGGACTAAAAGTGTCTAACACTCAAAAACAAACATTAGGGACCAAACATTTCATTTTTCCTATTATGAATAGTACATCATTGCGTTCTCGAAACAATAATATTTCTCTCCTCATTATCGAAGAAAGATTGAACGCCATATGGTAGGATTGCTTTTTAGGCACTGGATTTTTTTTGTTGAGAAAAGTTCCTCCTAAAAGATTGAACGCCATATGGTAGGATTGCTTTTTAGGCACTGGATTTTTTTTGTTGAGAAAAGTTCCTCCTAAAAGATTGTACGCCATATGGTAGGATTGCTTTTTAGGCACTGGATTTTTTTTGTTGAGAAAAGTTCCTCCTAAAAGATTGAACGCCATATGGTAGGATTGCTTTTTAGGCACTGGATTTTTTTTGTTGAGAAAAGTTCCTCCTAAAAGATTGTACGCCATATGGTAGGATTGCTTTTTAGGCACTGGATTTTTTTTGTTGAGAAAAGTTCCTCCTAAAAGATTGTACGCCATATGGTAGGATTGCTTTTTAGGCACTGGATTTTTTTTGTTGAGAAAAGTTCCTCCTAAAAGATTGTGAAGACACTAGAATTTTCTATGGAGATTTTAAAATAAAGTGTAATATTAAGATTAATTTGTTATAATCACGTGAGTGACATTTAATAGCTTTAAAAGTGTAATATTAAGATTAATTTTTTATAATCACGTGAGTGAGATTTAATAGCTTTAGAAAGAAAGGTTATTTTAAACGAAAAGAAACATAAACAAGTAGAAAAGATGAATAAAATAAAGTGTGATGTTGAGATTAATTTTTTAAATCGTGAGTAAATTTTAATTTAATTTTTTTTTTAGGAGTATAGGTTATTTTCCCCGAAAAGAAATATAAACAAGCATGGTAAATGTGGTGTAACTTCTACTATTGCTTTTAGTATTTGTTCTTTTTTATTGAAATAACCCCGGTAGTGAATCAATGGTTTTTGCTCGTCTCTCCCTACCTATCTTGTTTCTTTTATAAGAATTGATTTACTCTAGACCGTAAAACAAAATTATTGGGTCAGCCTGGTAAGCCTAAGATATTAAAATTTATATCATAATGGACATGGTTGGAACTAAGTCTTACTCGCAAGAGTAATAGGTCCTTTCAGATAAAATTGGGCCAACTCATGTAATGTGAATGTAAGGGTTTTAAGGGAATGAGATTGTAACATGGTGTAACAACTCATGCGACTTTGGAATATTTAAAAAAAGTCTTACTACTAAATTGACGCATTTCGGGTATGGGAAATTGAAATTTCAAAATTAATTAGGTTTCGTTCGTTGTAAGAGTTCGGTTTAAACTCATGATTTTTGGCTTCTGAGGCTTCCATTATCAATCCCCCTCTCCCCTCCTTCCCTTTTCTTCTAATTTTTCCTCTCTACTTTTCACTATTTTTTCCCCCTTCATTTGTTTTTATTTCATTCTCTCATCAAATATAGTTTCTTATTTTACTTTCTTTTACTTTTCGCGTTCTCCTCTTTCAAATTATCTTTTATCCGATTGTTCTTCTTTTAAAGATGGTATTCATTTTGATAACTTTGAATTACGTATGAGAAAAAAATTAATGCAATCTCAACTTAAAATTAAATGTGTAACCGACTGTGACTACATTTGTAACGAAGTCCATAATTTAACAAATTATTTAATGTATACTCACATCACCATAAAATATCGAAATCTGAACGAATTGACAAAATCGGATGTTTTGGCGAAGACCTGCTATATAAATTAATTGATCTACCTACATACATCAAAGTAAAACAAGTAATTAGCAAATATTTTTAGCAAATATTTTCTCCGTTGAATCTTCAATATAGGTTTGAACACAGATATTTTATTTTCAGTTCAATAAGTTTAGGTTTCTTTTATCACTAAACAGGTTATAGTTTTCTAAAATTTGTGAAACTATTTTCTTTTCTTTTTCCTTAATGTTGATCATATTCATATGCATATTATTTTATGATCTTATTGGTTTATAGAATGTAATTTAGCAAAATTTAAAGCATTTTACATAAAAATTGCAGCATTTGTGATCAAGATGAAACTTTTCGTTAAGAAAGATGAAGATACAGCGCAAGATAATTTCTTCATATGTGTAAGCGGCGGAAAATGCACATCAAAAGAGGTATATAAAGGCCACAATAATGTACATTCAGCAAATACAAAACACCAGAAGAAGTCTGCAAAGGTGATCGATGTTGATTCTAAGCTAAGGTATCCCAATTATTGTTTATGTCCAAGGCTTTTCTATACTAAAGAATGGTTTCATGAGCATATAGAAACTCGCGAATGGAGTGTAGCCGCAACAAGGGAAGTAAATTCAGGGGCTCATGAAAAACATGTCTTTACTGATCTGGTGGAAGTCTTGCCACCAGGTTGGGGTATGATTGGAAAGAGGGGGCAAAAAGCGAAATATCTTACTTCCAGTGTTTCTAGGTCCAATATTGGTATGAATCAGGGAGTCGATGATCTCATGGTGTTATCTTGGAGAGAAAGACAAGGGAATCTTCCTCCTAAGAAGAGAAAATCGAAACCATTATTCCCTCTGGTGGAAACAACCCATGGTGGTGGTGGTACTTTTGCCGGTTCCAAGTGTGCCATGGCCTTTTTCAACCGATGTGGCTTAGGTGTTCGTAGTTCTTGTTACAAAAGGGAAGCCATTCTTGATTTTGTCAAAGGATTCCCCAAGCGACATAGGTCTCCTCGCTATGCAAGAGGAAATGCTAACGTGGTTAAGGTTCCTAAAAAGGCTCTTTCTTTTGATCTTAATGAACTTCCTCATCCAGAGAGTGATCTGGATGAGATTAGCAGAGATATGTAGAAGACAACTAGAAGTTCTTTTCATTTCGTTTCTTATGGAAAAATAACAATATACTAATAATCATAATAACGCCTTTTATTGTTAATCTTTCCTTTTATTTTAAATGTTTCATTTGCTAGCAACCAAAGTCAAGTAAAGTATGTACAAAAAAGAAGTATTGCCTCTTGTATTGAGAATTCTTACTTGGGAGTGTTTGCCCTTGTGGTCAATGACTGGACCACCAATTGAATGAACACATCACCCACGATAATGTTAGGCCACTTTAACTATTCTAGCAATCTATATATATTACTAGGTGTGAACACCGTGCGCTTGCACGGTGAATGCCTAATAATATTATTATATGATAATATAAAAATTAGAATTTTAAATAATAATTAGTTTATTATAAATATATAGTTAAAAACAAGAAACATGGGTTAACTATAACACAAATACTTGTGACTTTTCGTCAAATATAGAATTGGCATGCCTATTCTCTTTCCTTTCCTCACCTTTTCATGTTTTCTCTTGTCAACTTCTTTAGTCTTCTTCTAAAAATTAACAAAGTTGTTGAATGAATATGATTCGCGTTGTAAGTAGACGTCGACGGCATGAGAAACTCTGTTGTCAGATGAGGTGAATCTGAAGACATATTTTCTAGCTCTGAATAGAGGAACTTTGTTTTTCATTGGAGTTGAACCAGCATAAACATGCAAATTTGAAGAAGAGATTGAGAAAAATCAATAATAAATATTTTTTTTATAAAATTTCTCTAAAAAAAAAATGTTCTTAATGGACGTATATATTACGAAAAGTTGCACTATTAGCGTGAATTAGGCATGCACATAAGGATTATAAACAATAAAAAGTTGTTTTTCTTTTGAATGGACGGAAGATATATATAGATTGTGAGTGTCTATTCATATGTTTTTTTATGGATTACCAAGAGTCTTCTTATAATTAATTGAAAGTAATAATGGTATATTAAAGAAAGGAGTTTAAGTGAAAAAAATAAACGAATTTGATGTGAAAAAAATAAAGAAAATTTAGTGAACAATGTAAATAACCGTAATATAATTAATAGCCTTTACAGATATTTGAATCTTATAGTATATGAAAAATAAAAAAAGAAAAGAGTAAATGAAAATAATAAAAAGTATATAATATATTTATTTGTAACAAAATCAACTTATTTATCATGATAATGGTTAATATTTTACAAATATGACTAGTTAATATTCTACATTAAACCATATTGATAAAATATGAAAGATATATGCATATATATATATATATATTTATGTTTATATTTATATTTAAATAAGTTGAATACGGAGGGTTAAATATGAACGTTAATTTTTAATGTAGAAATTTGAAAAATAACTTAAAGAAGCTAAACATACAAAAGAAAATGTTATCCATTAAAATAGAGAAAATAAAATTTATGTTTTTAATAAACAACTATTAAATGTTCCTCTTATATTGCCTTTATATGGAAAGTTTATTAAATTATGTGCTAATGTGGCAGCCATGTGTCATTATTTAGAGGTAAGTTACATAGTGGCGCTTATGTGGCATCCAAGTGACAAATTGATATGAAACTTATATTACTTTCTATTATATAGGATAGATATAAGAGCACACCAAATTATGAGAGGTCAACACCCATAGAAACTAAAATTTGGGCCAAAATATGTAAATTCTTGTAATATGTTGGAAGCAAATGTTTCACTCCACGTAGAAATTTATTGCCTCCCTCACAACAAGTAGAAATTTAATGCCTCCCTCACAACAAGAGGTTTAACCATCTAAGTTTATTAAAAAGGCATTAGTTTTTTTTTTTGGGTCCCCAGCTGCTAGCCTCCTTTCGCAAAACTGACATAAAAACCTTCATAGCACTCACTTGTGCCTAAAAGCAACATATTTAAACTAGGCCCAACGTAATTGGTCGACCCGATCACCCCACGGTCCAGCATCCAAACCCATATGTTTTCTGACGCCCCACCCCAACCCTTATCATGTGCCATATTCAAGGGTTGGCTAAGACAAGCGTCATTGGGGCTCTTGCCCATGAAGTAACATATGCATAATTAATATTGTCTAAATTATTTAAATAACTGTAATTAGTAAGATTACATCTCAAAATTCATAATGAAATGTGGGTTAAACTTTCATCATAATCTAATAGATTAAAGTCTAATTCACAAATTGAACTACTCATACTAAGGCATCATAGGCCATTATTGCCCTCATAAGTGAGTCAACTAGCGGCCTTAAGCCGTTTCTCATCATTAACGCCTCAAAAGAGTTGCTATAGAAAATAGGTTTAAGAAAAGAACAAGTGAGTTTTAGAAAACATGTGAGGGTCTTATATTTTAAAACCACAATATGCAGTGATAAGAAAACATACCATCAGGGCCCGCCCAAAGGTCCAGGCAGGCTGAGCGGCAGCCCTGGGCCCAGAAGTTTTGGGGGCCCAATTTTATATTAAAATTAAATAATGTGTAATATTTTTTTGCTTATAACAAAAATTAAAGTACATGTGCATTTATTTTTCCTGGAATAAGTCTCATGCAAGGATGTGTCTTTATTTTTAAATTTTTTTCCAACTTAGCCCACGTTATTAAAATTTATATATTTGTAATTAAAGTTACTGACTTCTCACATTATAGTTTTATTTGAGATATAGCATAATGTAGTAGTTTTTGCACATATTGTTGAATGAGATTTATGCAACCACCTTATAATTTTATTTAGGGTCCCAAAAGTTATATTAATATACTATAATGTAATAGTAATTTTGTAACGCCTCATGGCTACAAGCCGGCCCAATAACTTTTTGAGCTATCGTCCTCGCTAAGCCAAAATGCTTAAGCCAAATTGTTAGTAGCCCACAAGTCTTAGACTTATATACATGTAATTACTCTTTAATTTTTCGATGTTGGATAGGGGATGTTACAAATTTTTTGACATAAACATTTTAAATTAATTTTTTTTTGAATGGCTCACACAAGAATGATTTTTTATTATTTTATTTTTATAACTCAACACTCACAAAATAAAAAATTGTTTTTTTTTGTTATAAAATTTATTGAATTCATACGTTATAATTTTATTTGGGGCCTCTTTTAGTATTTTCTCCCGGACCTCCTAATGTTGAGGACCTGGGCTGCGTACCATACAAACATCACACAGTTAAACAAAAGAGTTAAAACAATTCTATCATGGTAGTGGTCAATCATTAAGCAAAAACTAACTAGGTTATGGTCATGGTTTTCTGGTTCGGACGGACGTTGACCTAGCGAAGTCAAGGGATCGCTCGAACCGGGGGGTCGACCGGTTCGACTTGGGGGTCAAACAGGATGACAATATATATACATACATACAGAATATATATAATATACTAATGATTAACATGCTTTGATTTATTTTTAACATTTAAAATATATTTTCTTTAAAAAAATTATATATTTTTTCAAATTTTACAACTAACTTAAACATTAAAATTTATTATTATAAAACCCAATAAGTAAATCAAATATAAAATATTACTTATTTTCCATTAAAAATATATAAAATTATATTACTACATTTTTAGATAATGGAAAAAAGATAAAATTTGATTTATATAAAAAAAAGAAAGAAAGGTATTTTAAGTTAACACATGAAAAAATTAGACAAACTTTAATTGAAAAAGAAAAACTAATAAAAACTATGATAGTAGTAATTTTATAAATAGTAAGGAATGACAATAAAATTAACATCATTGGATGGTCCAATTAATATATTGTTAGAAAGTCCATGATTCATATTAAAACTGAGTTTTTTTTTTACATATTAAAAATAAGTTAAAACAATGTTTTACACAAGAATAAACAATGGTGTAGTGGTAAATACTTTTGTTTACTATGTGGGTAGTCAAGGTTTCCCACTGACAGCAAAATTTTCAAAAATTGACTAATTCAAAAAAAAAAAAATAAATTAAAAACCGTGTTCGGGTGGGTCGTGACAGTTCTCGGCCCGACCCAACTTTTGACTGAGTTTGAATGATTACTTACACTCCGTTTTCTTTGCATTTTTTGAATTGGCAGCCTTGGCGGTTTGACCGGTCCAACCATCCGGTCTGGTCTAGTCCAAAAAACCATGGTTATGGTTGAGGTCAAATAGTGTGCCCTTTCTTGGCCATATGGTCACACCATCGAGCCTTTTTGTAAGCAAAATCCTTTCTCTGATAACTATTTCCTGTTAGATAGCATTTCATGAGTACCTCTGTACCTATATATTGAGTCATTTCTAAACTCATGAGACCAACATTGGCATCCGCTGTGTCTAACGGCTGGGGAATGGCTTTTTGCCATTCCCCAGTAGATGCTAATAGCTGCGGAGATGGTTTCAAAACCAGAAATGGCTCCAGCTTTTGCTAGAGCCATTTCTGGAATAATATATATATATATATATATTCTAACTTTAAAAAATAATTTTTTTATTTAGTTTATGTAATTATTTAATTAGATTAATTAATTTAGGACATTTAAGTACTTTTAATTGTTAAATTTTTTTATAATTTTATTTTCCAAATTAAATTAATTTCTAATTAAAATTATAAATTTTAATAAAATCAAGTACACGAAAACTATTAAATGCTAATTTTAATATATTAAAAATATTAAATACTAATTTAAGAAAAAATAAAATAATTAAAAATGACAATATTATAATAAAAATACGAAAACATCATACATTCATTAATAATAGAGGAGAAAAATTAATACAAGAACAAAATACATCATAGTAACAATAATTTAAAATGGAAAAAAAATGGATGATAAACATAACAATAATTAATACCATACAACAAAAAATAATTAGGCGAAAACAATTTAATAGTGCGGTAAATCACTTCTAGATCCGCCGATGTTGAAAAAACCGTCATACACATCTTGTTGAGCCTGTGCTAATTCTTGTTGACAATATTTGGCTATTATTTTATTTTGCTTGGCTCTCCAGTATTCACGCACTGCTGGATGTTGATATGAATTTAAGTCTTTTTCCATGATTTTGTTGTCTTCTTTCTTCTCCATAAATGCCAGTCTTTAGTTTTCTAGCTCAATTTTCGCCTGGTTACCAGCCTCCACCATTCTCATCATTTGGTCACTATTTTCTATGATTTGTTCACCTGACAATGTTGAACGTTTCTCTAATTTCTTCTTCATTTTGGATTGCTTCGCTCCAAGAGGCTATTTAGATGAAAACCCACCACTGTCAAAATCCAAGTTAATTAAAAATTGAGATAAAACGGGAGAGAAGGGGGTGGGATATTCGAGGGTGGGATTTTCGGAGTCCGGGGAGACGATATTAGTAGTTTTCTTCTTAGTCTTCGGTTGGGAAGGAGTGTTGCTAGCTTCTAACTGTAGGAATCGCCTCATTGCGTCCCACACATGATCAAAGTTGAACGCCGCATCTTTGGTGTTTTCTGAGTATAAAAGTTTTGCTTCCCCCATCTACAAAGAAATTTCACTATTAATAATAATCGTTATAAAATGTATGTGGAATATATTAAGATACAAAACTTGAATTGTAAAAATACTCATAGTGATTGTTCTGAGGCACCACTTCGGTGCAGATTCACGATGCTATTGATGTATCCTTGCAACTTCTTTACAGCTCGAATGATATTTTGGAGTCGATTTTGAACAGAGCATGGGATGCGTTCCAACCAACGTGAGTGCCTAGCGGCATTATATTGGTCGGATACACGAACCCAAAAATCTTTGAAACTTTGATACCTACCCGTTATTGGGTCTTATGGAATTTCCATCTAACACTTACACAAGAGCACATCTTCGGGAACTTTAAATCCGCCTCCTCGAGAACTCATTTTTTGAAACTAGAATTTTGGGAGTATAAAGGAAAGAAGAAGAGAAAATGAACTCCAAGTTCAGCAATTGAGGATACAAAATGTTGGTGGGTTTGCCATTTCATATATAGGCCATTTGGATGTAGATAATGAAATCTGTTTGGAGATTATTATCCGTAGGATTGATTTCCTGCAAAAATCAGCCGTTAGAATTAGATAGACATATCCTTCCTTTTTCAACGACGTGTCACGGTCCCATTGGTTGGTGGATTTCATCCTTATTACGACTGTTAGATCGATTTCGGACGTGATTCAACCATTGGATTCATTATTTCCTTATCAACAATCCTATCGTCCACATGTCATGATGTCATTTGTCTACAGATTTCATCCTTACCACAGCCGTCGGATTGATTTTTCGCTAATCTCAATCGTTCACTTCACATCTGCATTTAGATAACCCTATCTTCCACGCGTCTTCATATCTTTAATTTGGCGGATATCATCCTTTCCGTGACCATTCGATATATTTCACCCAATCAACAACCATATTATTAATTATGTCAATCTTTTTATATATAAATACCAACATTAGTTATGCATTCCAATCATTCCCTACTTAACACATTTTACGAAAAATATCATCCAACCCTTTTTGTTTCTCAACAATATTATGAAAATATGAATTTCAATTTAGGGGGGGCCATCAAGTGTTAGTATCGACAAATCATCTTCAGATGATGAGTTTGATACACCAATCGATTTCGGCCCCGAAGATGCAATGATATAAGAGATGATTGAAAACCAGAACATTATCATTGAGCGTCATTGTAATCAACGATCCAACCGGCGTACCCATGGTTACTCAACTCTAGGATGTAGAGTGATCAATCGTGATCATGTGAATGCAGAAAATACTCTAATCCGTGATTATTTTGTAGAAAATCCGTTGTACCATTTGCATATATTCCGTCGGCAATTTCGTACGTCTCGACCTCTATTCTTACGTATCGTTGATGCGGTACAGAATCATGACATCTACTTCCAACAATGAAGGGATGCAGCGGGTAAGCTTGGACTTTCAACTTTGCAAAAATGTACAGCGGCTATTCAGGTGTTGGCTTATTCGAAAGGAGCGGATGCCTTAGATTAATATCTTAAAATCGGGGAGTCGACTATACTTGAATGTGTCGAGAAGTTCTGCAGGGCCATTGTTGAAATTTTTTCAGGGACCTATCTAAGATCACCCAATGCAAATGATATTACTAGACTTTTGTATATTGGTGAGCAATGCGGTTTTCCAGGGATGTTGGGCAGTTTGGATTGTATGCATTGGAAATGAAAAAACTGTCCAACAGGATGGTCCAGACAGTATTCGGGTCGTAGTGGATCACCAACAATTATTCTTGAAACTGTAGCGGACTATGATCATTGGTTTTGGCATGCCAATTTTGGTTTGCCGGGCTCTAACAATGACGTTAAAGTCGCGATTCATCCAATTTGTTTTCCGACCTTGCTAAAGGTATTTCTCCTCCTGCTCATTACACAATTCAAGGAAAATAATATAATATGGAATATTATCTAGCTAATGGCATATATCCAAAAGGATTAACCATTGTCCAGTCTATTCACAACACCCAAACACCAAAGATGCAGTATTTTGCCAAAATGCAAAAGGCAGGTAGAAAAGATGTGGAGCGTGCTTTTGGAGTTTTGCAAGCACGTTTTCATATCATTGCAGATCCAGTATGATTTTGAGATAAAGAAGTACTGTTACGAGATGTAATGTCAGCTAGAATTATCATGCACAATATGATAATTGAGGATGAGCGTGATCTATCCGCGCCAATTATTATCAGGCCGATTTCCCAACCCGAGATTGAACTTGAAAGGGTGGAGGATGGCAATATACGATTTGAAAACTATCGAAAATGGTTTAGGAAAATAAGAGATAAGGATGCCCCATTGACCTTCGTAACACACTAATTGAACACTTGTGGGAAAAGTATTCTAATGCCGATTATTGAAGTTTTTTTATTTTTTATTTATGCACTTTTCTTATTGTAATTGTTGGTTTTATGTAGTGCAATGTTTTCCTAGTATTCGTGTGTGTTTTTAATGAATATTCTAGTGTTTTAATAAATATTTATTGAATTGAATTATTATTTACTTTTGTTATTTTATTTTTGCATTTTTTGACAATCGAAAAAAAAAATTATAATAAGAAAATTTTTCCCTAAACAAAATTTATTTAATATTATTAACAATAAATATTTAAATACATTTATATAAATAGAGAAATAGTTTTAAATAATTAAAATAATAATATTTATAAATTGCTTTAAAAATGGCATCAACCATTGATCTCTCATGGAGATGGAAGCCATTTTAGCACCAAAATTTTTAGTTTTTGGAGCTGAAATGGCTTCAACAGCTGGAGATGCTCTGAGTACCCTGTAAAATTCGAGGTAGTCTCATTTCCAAACTGCTAAAAGAAATTTATGATACATTCAAGATATGCAGTTTGAAGGTATTATTTTATGGTAATGATAGCCGACTAACTGGCTATACAGACAGTGATTGGGTTAAAAACATGAATGGAAAAAAATAGAACTTTGAACTATTGTGCATTTCTTTTCTTCTTCTTTTTTTTTCTTTTTTTCAAAAAATAAAAAGGAAAAAAATGCATATTATGTCAATATTTTATGAAATTACGATGAAATCAATTTATTATTATTTTTAAACTTTTAGTGTCAGGTGAAATCAAAACTAATTCGATAACCAATAATGTATCGTATTTACCATGTTTTGTTTTTTTTACACAATTTATTTGGTGTATCCCTAACATTATATAATATGATAATATTGACCATGAGATTATTGTATTTTCATTTGGCAATTAGGAATAAATTGAGGAAAGCGGTAACACAATTATCTTAATTTTAAATCGTAGAGAAGTGCAGAAGGTGGTCAATTTATAGAAATATTGTTATATTATCAGTATTTGTTCAATCATGACAAATGTATGCAAATGGAACTTTTTACTGATGCGCTAAATCCCGCCAAAGTTCAAAAAACACATCTTGCAAGCATTAAATCCCTTTCCTGAAATGAAGATTTTATGTTAAAGAGTAACAAAATCCAATCATGAGAAATGTAAGCAAATAGAACCCTTTTAACCGATGCACTAAATGCCGTCAAAGTTGAAAATCACATCGGGCAAGCATTAAATCCCTTTCCTGAAATGAATATTTTGTGTTTAAGAGTAATGACGGCAGAGCTATTGTTATATAAACTCCCTCTTTCGCCACTTACATGCCCCTCAGATTTTTCTTATTTCATTAGATCTCTGCTTACCAAACATCAAATTCAGGTAATATTCTTGAATTTGGCTGCCTTAAATATTTAAAAAATTAGTTCAATATTTGTTTCTTCCTGAGTTTCATTGCAAACAGTTTGAATTCCACTGCAATTTTGGTTTGTTTTATTTTTCTCTATTCCCCATCGTAGAATTTGAACTTCTAATGTGATGCAATGATATTTCTTTTTCCAGATTTCCTGTTCCGGTTGGAAGATGAATTGCTTGAAGCAATATGTTCAATGAATTATTGTAAACCTTGGTATGGTGGGAGGGTCGGGGGAATAATAAATAGGAAGGGCTTGCAACTTTGAGATTACGAGTTCGATTTTTGGAGCTTGCGAGGCCAAAAAAAAAGGAAAAGAGAAAATAATCTAATACAAAAGGTAAGAGCATTCATCAGCTAGATTGTGAATGCACTTGAAGGTCTTGAGTATGTCTTCAGTAGGGTTCAATTTTTATACTGATAAAAAAAAAAAAAATTTAATGTAGGTTTTAAATATTTTAAACAGTGATATGTTCAATGAATTAGAACTTTGAACTTTGAGTATATAATAACTAGGAAGTGTAGTATAATAAGAAAAATTGTGACTTTTAATTCAGACTATATCCATTGCACGTATTAATTCATTAAACACTTTTACTATATATATCATTAATATTATTTTTGTTAATATAATGTAATAACTTAATTAGTTTGTTCGTTTAAAAGTTTTCTTAATGTGTTAAGTAAAGAACTTCTTCATGTGTTGTCATATCATTTATAGCTCTCAATGAGTTTTTAATAAAAGGAAAACAAATTGAGAGATAAATCATACCCGTGTGATATACACTACTACAAAATGGACTTTCTACGGCGGTGCTTTAACGGCGGAAAGACCAAAACCGCCATTAAAAAGAAAGTACGGACTTTCTACGGCGGTTAGAAATAAACCGCCCTTTCTACGGCGGTTTTCTAAAACCGCCGTAAAAAGGGCACTTTCTACGGCGGTTTTATTTCTAACCGCCGTAGAAAGTCCCCTTTCTACGGCGATTTTTGAAAACCGCCGTAGAAAGTTCCCTACTTTTTACGGCGGTGTTATTTCTAACCGCCGTAAAAAGTCCCCTTTCTACGGCGGTTTTAGAAAATCGCCGTAGAAAGTCCCTTTCCAGACGGTTGTATTTCTAACCGCCGTATGAAAAATCCAATTTTGGAAATGCAAGTGGGTTTCACATTTGCTGGGCACCTTTATGATTGAAAAATCGTGAAACCATATGAAACCACTTGCATTTCCAAAACTGGAAATTGCATAAGGTTCTGCAATTTACCTTCTGCAATTTCCAGTTTTGGAAATGCAATGTTCTGCAATTTCCGGCGAATCCAGAGCCGGAAATTGCAGAACCAATGTTCTCATAAGAAGAAGATACAGGGGTAAAGTTGGAATATTTAAAAAGTCGGTGGCATTTTTGGACCTAAAAAAATATTAGTGGCAAAGTTGGATCATTTTGAAAACGTTGTTGGCATTCAACCTAAAAAAACATAAGTGGCAAAATTAGACCTTGAGAAAAACGTTAGTGGCAAAAATGCACATTTGCCCAAGTCTTTATATTGCCAAGAAGTCTTTTATTTCTCATTTAATAATTATAGGGCAAAAAAACTTTGGGCCACTAAACTATTGTGTTAGTAAGCATATGGTCACTAAGGGCTTGTTCTTTTTGTTTCGTTTTGAAAACGATTTTGGTTTTAACAGTACATTTAATATATTTTAATCATATTTCATTATTTCCAATACAACTTTTTACTATTCAGCATCTACTTTTTATATTTTCAATACACTTTTTACATTATAAAACTATTTTACAAAACTTATTTTCAAAACGTTCAAAAAGAACATGCCAACAATTTTTCGTAAGGATTTGGCCACTGAACCGTTTAAATGCGTCACTTTTTCATCCTTCCATTATTTAACCGTTAATATGGGACAGAAAGTGCCCAAACTCGATGGGCAAAATTCTCTCTCCCGAAACCACCCTTTCACGTCTTCAAAATCCGCAGAGATTATGGCAACACCATCATCTTCATCTGCCAATTTCTGCCATCAAACTTTCTCAAATATCAATTCGGATTCTTGTAGATGGGCATGAGGGGATTCGGAGAATCGGAGATTCGCACCTTGGAAATTAACTTCTGCAATTTTTCTCGTCGCAGAGAGGAGTTCAGGGAAATTAACTTCTGCAATTTTATCTTCTGTAATTTTTCTCCTCGCAGTCCCAGCTGCTCTCCTACTTGAAGTTATGGATCGATCGTGTCCTCTGGAAACTGTTAACTTTAGGAGAAGAAGGAACAGAGAAATTGAAGCCTTGAAATTAACTCAGCATGCATGAAAGAACATAGGAAAAACGCACAGGATTAGCCGAAAATGAAGAATATGGACGGATGAACAAGGATTTGGCTGCTATTTTGGTCTGCACCTTCTTGGTTGGAGAGATCCTAAGGAATGGATCAAACAAGTGGAATATAGAGTGTTGTTTTGCTATAATCAAGTTGTCTTAATGTTTTTATCATTTGTTAATGCAATGAAGTTTTAGTTTTTATCATTTGAAGTTCTTCTTCCCCGTCTTCCATGTTGGCTCCTCTCGTCTAATTTTTAGTTCGATCTCTCTGATTTCACTAAAATTTACCATACTTCTTTACTAAATTTTCCTGCCTTTCACTTCTCTTTTGTTTCCAAAAGGTTGGAACATTTTAATAAAAATATTATTTTTCTTATTAAGCAATTGAAAAATAAATTAAGTTTGCTGGAAGGGTGCTTCGGTTATGGATGTTATCAAATTGATTTATAACATCAATTTTCAAATTGATTTGAATTCATCAGTTTTTATATCATTGATCAATGACATCAATTTCTCAAACGGTTTTGCATAATCTTAGCGACAACTTTCTTTCAATTATTGTGGATTTACTTTGCTGTCATTTCCGTTGCTTGGCTGCCACTATTTAAGTGAGTCAAGTTACAAGGAGTTTTGTGTGCAATCTTTTATGTGTTTCATACAAATCCCTCAAACAAAATATAGCTTTGGCAAGGAACAAAAATGTGTTAGAAGAGTTTATTACAGTTTCTTAATAGTTGTGCAGATTGTTAGGAAAACACAGCGATTGTGCTGGGCTGTTGTATCCCGGGGGTGACAAGTTTCGACAATTCTGTTGCACCAAAGATAATTCTTTGCAGAAGGGCATGAATCACCTAAAGATAGCGACTACGCGCCTCAGCCCTTCCACATTAGCTTCGCTAACGAATTATCTGTTTTATTTTCTTTGTTTGTTTTATGGTTTTGCAGGTCACTTGCTAGAGTTGGAACAACACAAAATGCTTTGGAGTTTTATCAGATCCGATGGATGGAGGGGTATTGCTTTCTGGGGAGACGATTTTACCCCTCTGGTTTGTCACTTTATGTGCATATTAACGGTGAAACAACAGAAGGATGAAAAAATTACTCATTTAAATAGTCCAGTGGCCGAACGCTTACGAAAAATAGTTTAATGGCCATATACTTACTAACACAATAGTTTAGTGGCCCAAAAGGTTTTTTGCCCATAATTATATGCATACTAATTTGAATGATCTTTATAATTAATGTGAAGAAACTACTACATAAACGTTGGGGAAAATAAAATTTTATATAATAAAACGACCGAAAATATAATTAAGTGGTTTTAGTTATGATTAAAATAAGGGTAAAATGCAAAGAAACCCCCGTGGTTTCATAAAGTTACAAAGAACCTCCCCCTAGTTTCAAAAGCTATGAAGTAGCCCCCCATGCTTTGCATTTGTTTGTAATGTAAACAGATCCTTCTCCAACTAACGGTTCTGTTAATGGAACAGATGATAAACATCACGTATGAGGTTTAAGATAATTTTTCTTCCCAAAAAGCCCTCTTATTTTCTGTATCTACTAATAACCTTATCCTATTCACACTAAAATAGACGTTTACAAGCGCAAATAATAGATAAAACCCAATGGGGTTTGGGAAGAAATAATCTCCAAAGTCTGGTGGACAATCAGTGTTTATCGATCAAACAACTAACAATACATTTATAGATGTCAATTGCATCATATAGTGGAAGCAGCCATGGTTTGAGGTTCAACAATTGCAAATGTGGGAAGAAATTTGAGGTGAAGACTGTCGATTCCAAGAATGGTATGCTATATTTATTTTGCGAGACACGAAAATGTGTGTTATGGCTGTGGTGTAATCCGATTGGGGTGAACAATGGGCAATTCGGTGCAACCAGAAACGATCGATTATGTGAGAATGAAGATATGTGTTCTGGCCGTGGTGTAATCCGATTGGGGTCAACAATGGGCTATTCGGCACAAGCAGAAACTATCAGTTGCCGATGGAAGGAGAATCATTATTAGATATGCATGCTCAATTAATGTGAGATCAGCCCCAACTAAGTGTCAACCCATTGCAGAATTCAAAAACATGCAGGGGATGATTAATGCAAAATGTTGTTGCATCACTCTTGTATCAAAGATAATTAATTGTATTAAATTATATTAATGTATTGCTGTAGTGTGCAGGTTATGTGTTTTGTTTTTGGGAGGTTGGTTTGCTTAAACAACATTTTGTTGCAGAAGAAATTGAATGTTAGAAAGCAATACCCTTTTTTTCTATTTATCTGTAGGGCCTCAAACAATGTATTGTGGAGGAGCAGTTTCTTCTGAATTTTTAACCTTTTGCACCACAATGTATTATCATTTTTAATCCTAAGTTGCAAACTTCTCAATGAGTTGTCTGGTTAAATTTTTCTTGTTCATTATCTGTAGCCTTCACTAGCTTTGCAAACTGGAACACTTAATGTTTATGTCTCGTTCACCTAAGAAAAAAGATTTTTGTACAATTTTCAACTGAGCTGCTTTGTTTTTGTGAATAAAATATATGATTTTTACCAATTGTAGCCTCGCCCCTTTGATCCTATTTCCCTAGGTCAATGTAGGTTAGGACTGCTGGGTATTTGTACTGTGTTTACATAAATGCCTACTGATTTTGGGTGGTATTGTCAAAGAATTAGAGTAATATTTTATTCATAGGTTCTGTTTTGAAGATCATAGTGTGTATACTTCTTTCTGTTTTATGGTTGATTGTTTAACTTGTTAGTAACCAAGTCCAATCTGTAAAGATAGACATCCTACATCTTCATTTGTCTATCAAGAGATTCTCCAAGAATGTCTTCTGCTGCTGTTTTATGCTTTAAGGAGTTGTACCTTGGACTTCATAGATCAAGAATTGTTTTTGAGTATTGTCTAACTTAGAGTAGAACTTTATTCATCCTTGAATGAATTTGAGTAAGGATATATTCCTGATCAACTGGAACTTGAGTGTTCACAATACTTCTTCGTGCAAAAAGATTACTTTTCTTTGATGAATTGGAAGGTTCTGGCTAGTACAAGGATGGTTACTTAGTTTGCTGTCATACCAGTTTTCCATGACAAATAAAGTAAAGTTGATCAGCCATGCTTCCTTCTCTTAGTATCACTACTCTTGGAAGGAAAAATTCTTCATGAACACTTAAGGCACTGCATGATAAATAAAAACTGTACGGTGAAGTTTTATGATTACAATCTAATTTCTGAATGCTGCTAGATTTCAAAGGAAAAAAAATGCTTTACAAGAATGTGATTGTTGTATAAGTTACTGGCTGAATACTACTTAAAAGTGAGTAATGAATTCATTAGAGCATGTTTTTTTTTTTGTTTTTTGGAATGAAGACCATTCCTTGAGAATTCTTATTTTTAACATATGGCTCATAAACTCTTTGTGAAACCTACAAAAGACAAACAATTTTTTCCAATAAAAGAAAGGCATTGCAAGAAAGTTTAAGTTTCTTACTTCAGGGAAGAAGTTACGAAAAGGGTTCACACATTCAAGATGGTTCAGAATAAAAAAGGAGTAACATAGTCTTTTCTACGATTCCTTTTTTCAACCATAATCCTAACTTCATCGAGTTTCACTATTCGCGACAAGGCTAAGGAATGATACGTAACACATTCCAGATTACCTTGTTTCTCATAGCTATAGGAATATCCTGAAGGGTAGAAGCCTTTGTGAAAGCCCTCTCATATTCTAAGCGAGCATGTCTTTCTACATCCTTATGTTTTTCCCAAGTTTTTTCTGTTCATGTAAGTAATGAGATCAGCCATTGTATCGTGAATTCTCTCTGTTTTGATCACTTCACTATCAATCCAGTCATGTTAACGAGCTAATCTGCGACAAGGAGCATGTCGAAAGAAACATAGATCATTTGTTTGTGTTGAGAAGCATGAAAATATGCTGGTGATATTTTGAAGAAATTCAATATGGATGGTGCTAATTCGATCATGACTCCAGTTGAAGAAAGGTTGAGGTTGACGAAGGAAGGCACTGGGAATTCTGTGGATCCAACTTACTTTAAGAGTATGGTTGGTAGTTTGAGATACTTGATTTCTACAAGGCCAGATATAAATTTCAGTGTTGGATTGATAAGCAGATTCATGGAGAATCCCTGTCAGTCGCATTTGCAGGCTGCAAAGAGAATATTGAGGTACGTTAAGGGTACTCAAGGAGACGGTATTTTGTATCCGAGAGGTGAACCTGTAAAGCTTCTGGGGTATACTGACAGTGATTGGGCAGGTGATACAGTTGAAAGGAAAAACACTTCTGGGTATGCTTTCTTCATTGGTTCTGGTGTGTTTTCTTGGAGTTCAAAGAAACAACCAGTGATAGCATTGTCTACTGCTGAGGCTGAGTATATTGCAGCTTCTAATTGTGCTACTCAAACAATTTGGTTGAGAAGGATGCTGGGTTTCCTTCAACATAAAGAGGATGGTCCGACTACGGTGTTGTGTGATAGCAAGTCGGCAATTGAGCTGACAAAGCATCCAGTCTTTCATGGTCGCAGTAAACATATTGATATCAAGTATCACTTTATTTGTAATTTGGTTAATGAGAAGGAGATCATTGTTGAATACTGCAAGACTGAAGATCAAGTGGCGGACATTTTCACCAAGGCATTGAAGTTCGAGATCTTTGCAAAGTTGAAGAAGATGCTCGGTATGGCTAACGGCCCGAACTTAGTTTAAGGGAGGCTATGTAGAATAATTAAACTAAGTTTCCTATTAATTTCTATTTCCTATTCGGTTAATGTTTCCTATTTGTTTGTTTCCTGTTTGGTTTCGTATTTGTTTTAGGAAACCTAATTGTTTTAGGAAATAGTTACAATCTGAATCAGTGTAGGATTCAGGGATAGTTTAGCCTATAAATACATGCCTTGGGTTGCCATTGTAATCACAGAGAAAAATACAAAGAAATTGAAAAGCCTTACGGCATCAGTTTAAAGGCCTTGCGGCTTTGTTTAGGAATTGATTGCTTCATTCTAGTTTCCAATCACTTGGGTCTATGTTTTATTGTTTGTTCGGTGACTTGAACAAAGTCCAAAATTTGGCTTAATTTTCTTGGGTTCGTGCATAGCCTTGCATTTGTGATCGGTTTCATTGATTGGTTTCGTTAGCTTGATTGGTATGCAGATTAATTTGATGGTACATCAAATAAATCGTTCTCGGCTATCGATCATAGATTTCGTTTGATTCTTGTGGGTTTGAATTATTTTGGGTCTTACACTGGAGGACTGCATTCACTAAACATTCATGTTGAACATTAGTACATTAACATTAAGGAAAGAAAACTAGTAGGATGATCTTACCAACAGTTGCCATAGTAACAACAGCAAAAATATAGTGATATAATATACCGAGACGAAAGATCAATTTCCCTGAAGTTTGCATACTTAGGGCTTGTTTGGAAGCACATCTTGAGATGTGTTTTAGAATGATTTTGGTGGGCCCAAAACTAAAATTGTGTTTGGCATGCCCTCTTATCCCATCTCATCTTGAAAGGGCTTTTGCCAACTTGTTTGGTTTGACTTTTCATAGGTATTTGTAAACTTGGCCCAAGAACACTCTTGGGAAAGACCTTCCTTCCCTCACTTCTCCATCGTCTTCACTCCATCGTCATTGTTTCCTAATTTGATGCTGTATTTCAACTTTCAACCATAACCTAAACTTAATCCAGAGGCTGTGATGAATTGACATACCAAAGACGATCGATTTCGATCTGCATAAATCTCTTTCTCTAATGGAGAAATAGATGTCATGATGAATATGAAATCGGACGACGGTGATGGTGGTTGGCGGCGGGTGGTTTTGATGGGTGGTTCTGATGGTTATGAGTAGTAAAAGGAAATTCCTCCTTTTACTATTTCTCTCTCCCTGCACTACTTCTTCTTCCCTTCCTCATTTCCATGGCCGACTACCCCCCCTCCCCTTTCCCTCATTTTCTTTCTCTTTCTCCCTGCACGCATCTGAACGTAGCTCTATTTCCCTTGCTTTTCTCTTCTTTTTCCTTTCTTTTTATTTCTTTCCTTATTCTCACCTTTGACCTCTATTTCCTTCTACCCCTCTCTCTTGTATTTCCTTCAGCAAATGGGTGGTGGTGGATTAGAAATAAGTTGTGATGTAGATCTAGAAATGGGCGACGGTGATAGATCCAGAAATGACTGGTGGTGGTGGTAGATCTGAAGATGGGTAGCGGTGGCGGCGGAGGTGGATTTGATAATGGGCGGCGGCTAATAATTGGTGGTGATGGATTTAAAAAATGATTACATAAAATCAAGAAAAAATACAAAAATATAATACTCCCTCATTTCCATTAGAAGGGTCCATCTTCACTTAGGTATAACTTATTATGAATATCAAGGTATAATAGACTAATTGTAGACCACACATGATTATATAAGTAAGGGTAGAATGTGTAAAAAAATCGAAAGCTCTTCTGATGGAACAAAAAATATTTTTCAAACCAAACCCTTCTAATGGAACAGATGGAGTACCAAACAACATTTCAAATCATATTTTAAAACACATCTCAAAATACATCTCAAAATATATCTTAAGATATCATACCAAACAATATCTCAAATCATACTTTAAAACACATTCCAAAATATATCTCAAAAACTAATGCCAAACGAGGCCTTAATCTCCCATATGCAAACTTCCAAACCATGTGTAACCTTCCCTTGAAGGAGGCAGAGTTTTCGCGATATAGTAAAAGATGCAGGCAGCTGTATGTGTGGCATACAACTCCACAACAAAAAGCTTAATAATCCTTGTAAATAGATAGTTTATGCGGATGTCTTTCTCCATTTTCTCAAAGAATTTTGCCTCTTATTGCCCTGCTTCGCCTAATCCATAGGAAATAACTAACTAGCTCCTCTCTACGAGAAGTCTAGTCCATAGGAAATACCACAATGCCAATGAGAAAAGAAAATTATCTAGCAATATCTAGATAATACATGTTTTCTGGGATTCCTCTGAAGAAGGAAAATTTAAGAGGTTTGAAGAAAGATGAGTAAACTGTCCATATGAGTATGAAATGAGTCCACACTTGGTACCACCTGCATTTAAATTCTTAGTAATATTAATACACTTAGCTCTTCCATGCTTGATACGAGTTTTTTTTTTCTTTCTTTCTTGGGATGTTTGTCATCGGAATCGGCAATAAGCAACTAAGCAAGGCTGTGATGTTGTATCTTGAGGGGATATTGTTTTGGTTAATTAGAAAAACGTGAAATCATTGGCTGAATAGAGAGGGGCAACTACCCTCAAGAAAATGTCAAATCTCTTTGTACTGCAACCTCATTTTTCCTTATTCAGTCTAAGCTTTGGCGGATGGACTCACCTTTGCAAATGACAACTGACATAATTGAAACTGCAAAATATTTCTTGCTTATTAACCAAGTTGGACACACCAATGAAAATTCAAGCTGCTCAACAAGTAAAAATAAGTATATGCATGATAAGGGTTGTAAACGAGCCGAGTCGAGCTCGAACAGAGGTCAGCTCGAGCTCGGCTAGAAGAAATTGAAGAGAGCTCGGCTCGATCAAAGCTATGCATGATTCAAAGCTGGGCTCGAGCTCAATGTTGACCAAGTTCGAGACAAGCTCGCGAGGCGGCTTGATTAACAAACGAGCCGAATTCGAGCTCATCTAATACTGGAGCCAGCAAAAAAAATATTATATTAAGGCTGTGTAAATTTTTTCTTTTTTTTTCTGCTCTACAACAGAATGACATTTTGAGCACATGTAAATTTTCATCAAAGCATAACATCTCCACAAACCACGCGATAGAAAAGACAAAAAATGTTTATATACAGTAAACACAATTTTTATATAATTACTTGCATTAAATATGACTTAAAACATCTTTTAAACTCTAAACACGTTTTTATAAAATACTATTCTAAACACATTTATAAATTGAAAAGAAACAAGCAATTTCAAAAATATATTTTATACAATGTCTTAAAATACATTAATTTTTAAAAATATATATATTTTTGAAGTATTTGTCCAAACAAAAAGGTAATCTTTTTCTATCTCAAACCTACATTGCATTTTCTTTTAAAAATTTTCAAGTTTAATAAAAATTAAAGAAGCAATAATAAGGAAAACCCTCAAAAACAAAAATCAAATGAAAAAAAGAGAAAACAATAGTTGATTGGAGCTCCTTTTTTTTTTTTTTTTTTAAAGTAAAACGGTATATATTAAAATTTAACGGCGATGGAAATCGTCCAGCAGCAATTGAGAAACAAACGGGGGAGGATAGGCCCACACAATATTTGCACGAGGACTTGTCACCCTATACTGAGCCAAGGAGTGAGCGATAGAATTTCTATTCCCACGGACCCAAAAGACCCCTCTGTGACCTAAGACACCAATACCCTTTGCCATTTCCTCTGCCATGTGATAAACCTTGACCTTGACATGTAAATTCTCGACTCCTCTTATCGCAGAGCCGCATCCCCCTCAAAAGGGCAGCGGTGACAATTCATGTCCCTTGCCAATTGTAGCGCTTGCAAGGCTACTGAGGCCTCAGCTTCCTCAGCAAAGTGTACATTTAGTAGCCGACGAGATACTTCAGAGAGCCAAACCCCATTTTCATCGCATCCAAAAATCCCCACAGACACTCGTCGGGTAGGATGGTGGAAAGTGGCATAAAAAAAACCCTCGTGCTTCCGGGAACATGTCTCAATAGGTGCCCGATGGATAGTGTAGGACATTCCCTCTCTGGACAATGATTCGGCAGTCGATAGTTTTGTAAAACAACTACCCCAGTTTGTAGAACCCCTCTCGGCTCCATGCCCTTCTCCCTATGCAGCCTCTTATTCCGCTGGAACCAGATCAAATCGAGAGTCACAGGCAGATACTCTGTCCAGTTACGAGTGCCGAACAATAGTATGTTTCGTAACCAGAGGTGCCCCAGAGGATGCTCGTGTGACGCAATCCTAGCAAGGCAGCCAGAGAGGGACCAACCTCACTCGAAAAAGAGCAAGTAAATAATAAATGTGAGAGCAATTCCAAAGCCACATAACAGAGGTGACAAAGAGTGGGTTTTGTGAGAACATAGCATGCCCTTAGTGTCTCCTGTGTCGGGAGAGAGTTTGTGCAGCATCGCCAGAGGAAGTGCTGCACCCGTGGCGGGACCGAGAGATTCCAAATCTGGCGCTACCCTGGGTCTAGGGGATTTGGCGATGGTGGAGCCGGGGTCTGAACAGCCTCCAAGGGAGGAGATGGCCTCATGATATGGTGATAAACACTTCGTACCGAATGACAGCCCTTCTTGTCTGGGTCCCAGATCCAAATATCCGTGCTCCTCGTAGAGTTAACAACACATCGGCATATGGTGGTAGCGTTATGCTAGTCAAAGAGGGAATTTATAAGGTCCACATTCCATACCTTGGTGCCTGGTAGCATGAGCTCGGATACCTGTCTGGGCGGATAAAATCTGCAGGAAAATGAGGTGAGGTAATAGTCTGCCTGCCAGGTACCCAAGGATCAGACCAGATATTCGTGCCATATCCCGGACCAACACTACGTCGAAGGCTTGAGAGCAGCACATCCCTACCTTCCAAAATGCTACGCCAGGTAAAGGACGGACATTTTTCCTAAAGTGGCTTGCACGAAAGATATATCTGGATAGTATTTGGCCTGGAGAATTGAAAGATTTCATCTGCCGAAAACCCAACCCTCCATCCTTTTTGCTCTGAGTCATGGTGTCCCATGCAACCCAGCGCATGCCTTTGGACTCGCCTGATTTTCCCCACCAAAACGACGCAGCAAGTGATTGTATCTCATTTAACACCCTATTCGGCACATGAAAACATGACATGGCATACGTTGGAATAGCATGTATCACTGACTTAATAAGAACCTTCTTTCTCGCCTAGCTCAGCGAGTTAGCACGCTAGCCTTCGAGCCTCACAGCCACCCTATCCCGTATCGATTGGAAGATAGCATATTTGTTCCCTCCAACTACACAAGGCAAGCCCAGATACTTATCATACTTCTCCACCTCCCCAATGCCCAGTACTCCACAGATATCTCTTTGCAAGGCCATCTCAGAACCTAGACTAAAGCAGACACCAGACTTGTCAAAATTTATTCAATGTCCTGAGACATGTGTATACGCCTCTATAGCTAACTTGATATAACCCGCCTCCTGAAGAGTAGCTCCCCTAAAGAGAAGAGTATCATTCGCAAAGAACAAATGTGAGATACAAGGGGCTCCGCGTCCTATAGATATGCCACTAAGTTTGCCACTACACTGCAAGTCATGTAACAAGGACGAAAACATCTCTGAGCAAATGATAAATAAATAAGGAGACAAAGGAGCCCCTTGCAGTATACCACACTCTGGCATGAGTTGTCCAAAGTTCTGCCCATTTAGGAGGAAAGCGAAAGAAACAGTGGATAGGCAACATTTAGTCATCCTAACAAGATGAGTGGGGAACCCCAACGCAACTATAGTGGGCAGACGAATACCCACTCAACTTGGTCAAACGCCTTGCTCATGTCAAGTTTGATAGACATTAGAGGTCGACCCCGAATGCTTTGAATATTCATATAATGGTGAGTCTCATATCAAGAAAGACATTATCTGTGATATGCCAACTTGCCACAAAAGCTGACTGGGTCTCACTGATTACCCCTGGCAGCACTCCTTTAATTCTTCCCACAATAACCTTTGTCGCCAAGTGGTATACCACGTTACACAAGCTAATTGGACGAAACTCTGTGATCCGGTTGGCGGAGTTGACCTTAAAGATAAGCACAATGTGGGTAACGTTCATCACCTCTGGGAGCACCCCTGTATTCAGAAAATCCAATATGAATGACAATACGCAAGGACGAATAATATGCCAAAACTTCTTAAAAAAGACAGGGCTCATACCATCCGGTCCTGGTGACTTGAAATGATGTATTCTTTTAAGCGCCCTCGTAACTTCAATCTCCGTATAGGGGAGTTCTAGCCAAGCATGATCCTCTCTGGAGATCCACGGGCGGATATGCGCTAAGGCCTGGGCTACATCCTCTTCTGACGGTGACGTTGTGGCAAAAATGTCCCAAAAATGTTCCAAGACAATCGCCTCTAGCGCCTGTGGTGTCACCTGTCTCACTCCTTGCCTGTCCTCCAATTCTGTGATGGCATTCTTGTTCTTTCGGACAGTAGAAAGACGTCGAAAATAAGATGTATTACGATCACCTTCTGAGTACCAATGTTGCTTCACCTGTTGCTTCCAGCATATGTCCTCTTGATCAAGAAGCCTCTCCAGTTGAATCCGCAACGTGGCCAACCTGGCTTTCGATTCTACTGTTATCGTGCCTTGCTCAATGGTATTAATCTCCCCCCTAGTCGTCTCCACCTGCTCCGATAGGCACTTAAATTTGTGGTGGCCGCATGAGACAAGCTAAAAAGGCAGGACTCCATCTTCGCCGGGAGAGAGTCTAAAGTGGAATCCCAACTCTCTCGTACCATTCGTTCACATTCTGAGGATTTCACCCATATGGCTGCAAATCTCGTTGGACGATTCTGAGACAGTGAGCAACCATGGGGTAGGAAACCCTACAGACATACATGCAGAGCTTGATGATCCGAGTAGAAGGTCAGACAGTGATACACCCTGACAATGAACCCTGCTTCCTGGAAACAGAGCCTGGAGACCCTGATTCCATGTGCTGTGGTCCAATCTCCCCCTCTGTATGTTTGGGGCATGAACAGTACGACACCAGGTGAGGCCTACCCCGATATCCCATATCCATAAGGCCACAAAAATCCAGTGCAAACCGAAACCAAGGTTGTTAAACTCAGATTTTTAGCTAGAATCGTTTTAGGCCTAAAATCGGAATCATAGAATCGGATCCTAGAATCGAAAAATAGGTTTAAATTGTATGATTAATTTAAAAAAATACTATAAATAACATATGCATACAAATAGAGTTATAAACTACCAATAATCATTTAAATTTAATTATAAAGGTTAAATGTGCAAGTTTGGCACAAATATAGGTAGAATTATTATGATTAATATTTGAAAAGAAAATAAATAACTAATATATTTTTTTCTGATACAAAAGAAATACTTAAATTGACGGGTTGAAAATATCATCCAGCAGCGATTTGACTGTAGGCCATGAGCCAAACAATACATTCTAGAATTTAAGTAGATCTGAATCTGATCTACTATCTAAAATCAAAGTATATTTGAAAATCAAATCTACAAACTGTAAATCTAGCAAAATTTTACATAGCTGAGCAAATTATCTGACAGGTGGCACATGACTGCTACTGAGTTCTGATATAGCTCCAAAATTGACCCATGACAGAAGGGATCCATGCGATTCATGACAAACAACTGACGAAGCCAACCACTGTCGGCTTTATTTTCACCATCTTCTTCATCAACAACTTCATCCCACATATCTAAAGTTAAAGACTTCAAAAATAAGTGAAAAACACAACTCCAAAAATGGAGCGGACAAAACTCTCTTAAAAAAAGAAATAGAAAACTCTCAACTACGAGAGACAAGAAAACTCTCGACAATGAGAGATTTATTAGAAGGGGGAGAAAGGAAAATAGAGGAGCTGTAGAGAGAAGGCAGAGGATAGAAAGCGGCTAGGGCTATAAATAACTAATATTTTCAATATTTGTTACTATATTATTACTTAATTGATTGTGAGAAATTACAAATTTAATAGAAATAGACATGTTTTAGAGGAAAAAATGGCAATAGAAAATCACAACTTTTAGAGAAATCGAATGTGATTCACTCAAAGAGAAAATTATTAGTGTAATAAAAATTCACAAATTTTAAAAAGGAAAGTATATATAAATTTTTGTAGTCTAGTGGTAATTTAAGCTATTTATAAGTTTTGGTTCCATTGCCACCTGAGTTCGAATCCTAGCGTGGTTAATTAATTTTTTCCTGCGGAAATGCACCATCTTTGGCGGGTTCATATGCCAGTTACAAATAATTTTTTGCTCGCTCTATACTCGTAAACTCGGTCAAGTCCACCGAGTTGAGGGTGCGTCTAAGTGAGAAAACTATTCTAAGCGAGTGGGGATCGTTTTCCAATATTTGACTCGTAGAATCGGGCAATTCTACGAGTTTAATTGGGAGTTTAACAACAATGACCGAAACTACTCTAACTGCGTAGGGGACCGCTTGGTGTGTCTATCATATTCACCATGATGAAGGACTTCGTTGAAATCTCCCATGAAAATCCATGGTAATCCCTGATCACCTTGCATTAGCTGACGGAACAATGCCCAGGATATCTCTCGACGAGCTAAAACCGGCTCACCAAACCAACCCATAACTCGAACCAAATGGCCACAGAGCACAGTATTGACATCCACAAACTGAGAATTAAAAAAATTAAAGAGGCCTGCACGGAAGGCTTCCAAAGCAATAATAGCTCTCCAGACTTGCCTCGCGAAGGAATAGACAAACCAAAATAAGAAAACTGAGATTTTTTTGATTCCGCACGTGCATCAGATGGTTTGGTTTCAGACAAAAAAATTAAATCAGGTTTTTTTTGGCGAACTGTCCAGAGATTTCCCAGCCCCTGACAATTCTAGGATACGAGACTCATGGCAAGGGCAGGGCTGGATTCTACTGCCAGCACCCGCCTTGAGAAACAGAGCATCATTAGTGGATCCAAACCCCGACTATACATTACTTGCAACCAAGTCCGTCGCCTCCTGCGTCACATCTGGCCCCCGAAACTTCTTCTGCATCGCCTCGACTGTGATCCAGTCCGCATCCAAAAAACCTGGATCATAAAGTGGAAGACGACGTGTAACATTCTTTCCCTGCCATAATACGGCAGTTCTACTATTTTGCGTCTTCGAGCTAATTTCTTTACAGGCAGGTCAAGGGCTACTGGAGCCTTCATTAAACAAGCATTTTCTACCTGGGTCAGCACACTCTCCATCCTATGCTCCACCCCTAGCTTTTGTGTGCCCATGTGCATGAGTGCATGCTGACTCACCTTTCCATCCATGATTCCTCTTATCCGTGGCTGCTCACCCCCTCCCATAATCAATGTTGTTTGGCCCGGCCCGGACGCCGACCCGGCGAGGCCAGAGGGTCGCGCGACCCGGGGGTCGACCCGGGTCAGCCCGGGGGTCGACCCGGATAACATTTTTATGACATAATAAATACATTTCAAATAATATATATAGTTTTTAAATCATAAATGCTTAAGTTTTTCTATACTTTGAAAAAAATACTATACAAAAACTAATTAAATATGATGCTTCAATAAGCTTTCCTTGTGGACAGCAAATGAACGCAACACACACAAAAATATCCCCAGTGGACAGCAAGTCAATAACTGAATTCAGCAAAACATTCCCCAAAACAAAGGAGCAAAGCAAATTATCCTTTCTTAAATACTTAAACTAACCAAGTTTCCCAATTATAGAAGCTTAGTTCCATTGAACACCAACATCATATTCAGAGCCAATGAGTACACCCCTAGCAACACCATCTCTACCGCCATTGCTGTTATCATCTCCACCTCCATTGTTATCATCATCTCCACCTCCATTGCCATCCTCATCCTCATCCTCATCCTCATCCTCATCCATACTAGGAAAGTAAAGTACCCTGCAGCTCAAAGCAAAGTATGCACAACAAGAACCAAAATTTCTCCAATGCTGAAATAAAATACCCTGCAGCTCAAAGCAAAGTATGCACAACAAGAACCAAAAATTCTCCAATGCTGAAATAAAATACCCTGCAGCTCAAAGCATACTAGAACCAAAAATTCTCCAATGCTGAAATAAAATACCCTGCAGCTCAAAGCAAAGTATGCACAACAAGAACCAAAATTTCTCCAATGCTGAAATAAAATACCCTGCAGCTCAAAGCAAAGTACTATACTACCAGAGAAAAGCTGAACCTTAGTCATCAAATTTTCTACCACTTAATTCTTCAGCAGTACTCTCTACTCATCAATGTCAAGCCAAAGCTTAAAAGTATAACTCATAAACAAAATTCCAATAAAACTACAAATATAATGTCTCAAAGGATTACCTGATGCTTGGTGAGACGACGACGGATGGCTCTGGTCTTCTTGGGGCGGAGGTCAAGGGGCAAATACTTCTTGTTCTTGTAAGCCTCCCTCAATGCCGATTTTTGCTACTGGGAGTGGGCGGCAGTGAAGTGAACCGAGAGAAAGAGAAGAAGACGAGCTAGCCTAGGGCTTGAATTTCCTTTTTTCCCAAAACTTCTCACTTTTCAGGAAAAAAAAAGAGAAACCCGGGGTCGACCGGGTCATGACGGGTCCCGGGTCGCCCGGGGGTTTGACCGGGCGTGACCGAGTCACGCCATTTCCGGGTCGCCCATGTTTTTTGGCCCGGCAAGGCTTGCGGGTCGCGGGTCGCCCGGGTCGACCCGCCGGGCCGGGTCGGGCCAAACAACATGGCCCATAATCCCCTCATGCATGAGTGCATGCTGAGTCATCCTCACATCCATAATTTCCTCTACCCGTGGCTGCCCACCCACTCCCATAAGCCCCACTTTATGCTCTAGCACTAGTTTTTGTCTGCCAATAGCATCCTCAATCATTTTCTCATCCATGATGCCCTCTACCCGAGGCTGCCTAATCCCCACCGACGTGTCCATCTCCTCGTCGAACCCAAGCTCCTGCAACCCATCATTTCCCTCGCTGATCCCCTTCTCCCGCCCATCAGCCATCTTCTCCCTCTTCCCTATTTCTCTCGTTCTCCCCTCCCTCTGCGGCTCATCCTCATTCTCCACCAGCCAAATGGAGCTATATCGGGGATCATTTGCATGCTGACCCATTGTAAAATCTGACGGCAGGTCATCAGTTGCGTCGATCGGCTCCAAGACCAGATCCGAAGATAGCCTTCCAAATGCTATTTTAACTGGAACAACCGGTGTCGCTGCAGCGTTGAAGACCACGACTGGGTTTGGACGAGAGCTCACCGAAGAGTAGCGCGGCGGCCCAGATCTGGTAGGAGACATGAGCTGCCTGGGTTGAGGAGTTTGCTTCTCGCTAGATCCTCTACGTCTCACCAGAAAAGGTCGGGTGTTCGCTGGGGCCCTGAACCACGGTCCATACAGTAGTAATTGAGACGCTACCGCCACCGAAGCCTCATGATCCGTGCATGCATCTACCAAGTGCCTAATTTTCCCACAATAATAACACAAGTCAGGCACCTTCTCATATTGTACCAAACATTGATGGGCCTCACCCAAATAATCAACCAAAACAACCCGCTGCAACGATTCTGTGATCTTCACCACCACTTTTAGACGGAGAAACGTCCCCATACAAGAGCCATTAACATTCGTGTCAACCTCCAAACAACGGCCGATCAACGCACCGACTTTCAGAGCCGTCTCTGGAGTCATCATTCCTACAGGGACTTTCCACACATGAATCCAAAAAGGACATGAGTCAAACGCAATATTAGCAGCCACCAGATGTGGCTTGTACTTCTCGACGATCATCAACCACCTATCGAACACCCATGGCGAACTCTCCAAAACCCAGTGCTGCTCCCCATGAGATCCAAACTGAAAACAAAAGGTGTTGTCTGCCAACTGATGACAACGGAAGCCAGCACGGGGTGACCAGACCCTCTGAAATAAACTCGTTACCTGTTCAAGGGGCATGATTCGGGGGGCTAGAATTTGCCCCACAATAGCGTGTTCGAACGGAGAACCCGCAGAAATCGCGGGTCGAACCTCAGCCACCCTACGCTCCGACTCTGTGAGAGTGAAAGACCGCATGAGCACTTCCATATCAAAATCCATCGTGCCACCGCAAGTAACGCAAGTCACAAAAAAAAAAAACGGAAACAAGTACAAAGAAAAACACGATAAAGAAAGAAAAGCAGTAAAGTCGGAGAAAAACCAAGAGAAAGGAGATATGAGGGTGGAGGAGAAAGAGGGTGAAAAAAAAGAGGAAGAAAATAGGTCGGAGATAGAAGCAAGGCAGCGGAGGCACCGCACTTGGTCAGGACTTACCTAAGCAAGAAAAAACTCCAGGGTTTACAGAGAAACCAGAGGCCCTTGTTTAATCTATATAATATTGATTGGAGCTCGGTAGCAGGGAAGAGGGGAATCAACCGTGAGAGGAAAGAGAGGGTTTCTACGAACAATATGCACGATCCTTTGATCATCCTCATACCTTTTGGTACCGTCGAACGAGCACAAGTACGATCACTGGAAATTTCTTCCTGGGTAGCAAAAACGATAGGATTTGAACAGTGCCATGAACATGCACCGCCTGAGGCCACTGTTACGCTGGGGGTTTACGATTTGCCGATGGAAGCTGCGAACGCTGGCCCTTGCCGATGCATAATCATCTACCATGAAGAAGAATGCGGTGTTTCTGTAGATGGGTGCAATTCGGGTGAGAAAATTGGAACCAGAGTTCAAAATTTTGGCTCAATTAGGAGACGCTGGAAGTGGTTTTGATGATGCCGTTGGTTCGGATTTATGAATTTGAACTGAGAGATGAAGTTGGTCAGCTAAGTTCGTTCGTTTTAATAGCTTCCTTTTTATTATTAACTATTATCTAGATTTAATAGCTTCATAACTGTGTCCATGTATAGTGTACTTCTTAAGTTTCTTTCTACATACATGTGTTTCCACTTCAATAGCATTCCCTTTTTAGCTTTGAGTATTTGCTGGAATGATGATTCTGGCATAAATAACTTCCATCATTGTTTTTGCTATGGATGACTTGGTCCATTGAAAGTTGTCATACTGAAATATTAGTTCTGGATGTACCTGCTCTGTTAAAAACTTCCTATTGTGTTCCCAAATTGCTTTCTGAGCATGTTGGAGGGACGAAACTGTGTATAATTTCCTTTTCTAGAGTACAATGAGGTTCTTTGAACAATGTCTGGAACAGAAGAAATACAATTCATCTTTATTTAGTCTATACATTCTAATGGATCACAAACACAGCTATTTTGAATTCTAAATAAGGTGTAGAAGGATAATTTTTTTCTTTCTTTTCTTTTTGGGTTGGCGGAGTGGGGGAGGGTAGGAAGTGCAAAAAGAGGTGTCAGCAAATCAATAAAAAGTAATGCAAGGACTATAAATGCTATATGTATTTCAACTGCCTGGAAACTTGATTTTGTAGTATCATTGTGTTTTGTGAAGCGTTGAGCATTTTGAAGACATGATTTAAGGAAAATCACCAAGGAATAGCCAGATGATGTGTGAGTTTTTAGTCCTATAGATGTTCATGATAGCTGCCTGGTTATCTATTAAACAGTCCCCCAAGTTTGTAATATGATTTAAGAATAAATGGACGCTAGCGATAAAAGCAATTATCTTAATTTTAAATCGTAGAGAAGTGCAGAAGGTTGTCAAGTTTATAGAAATATTCGTCATATTATCAGAATTCGTTCAATCGTGACAAATGTATGCAAATGATAACCTTTTAACCAATGCATTTAATCCGGTCAAAGTTCAAATACACATCTTGCAACCATTAAATCTCTTTCCCGTAATGAAGATATTTATGTTACAGAGTAATAACATCCGTTACAATATCTGGATTCGTCGAATCATGAGAAAAGTATCCTTTTAACCGATGCATTAAACGTCAACGTTGAAAATCATATCCCTTTCCTGCTGAAATGAAGATTTAATGTTATGGGTAATAAATGCAGCAATTGTTATATAAACTCCCTCTTTCCCCACTTACATGCTCACTCAGATTTTTATCCTTTCATTAGATCTCTGCTTACCAAACATCAAAGCCAGGAACTATTCTTGAATTTGGCAGCCTTACATTTTTTTTAAAAGTAGTTCATTATTTTGTTTCTTCCTGAGTTTCATTGAAAACGGTATGAATTCCTCTGCAATTTTGGTTAGTTTTATTTTTCTCTTGTCCCTATGGTAGAATTTGAATTTCTAGTGTGATAAGATGATATTTCTTTTTCCAGATTTCCTGCTCCAGTTGGAAGATGAATCGCCCGGAGCAAGGTTCTAGTCATGGTCAGTAATTCCATCTTTTGCCTAGAAAATTTTATCTGTGCAAAATTGTTGGTGTCATTTACTTTTGTTCCTTTTATCTAATTTTGGATAAGATATGGCTGAAACATGTTGCAACTTTGTGGGGAAAATTAATTTTTTATCTAAATTAACGAGAAGGAATATGTCTTTAGGTCGACTACTTTTTTTATTTAAATTGTTAGGCAGTTGATTTCATAACTGCATGAATGAAAGTGGAAACTTTAAGACATAGCGGCATGAGATGCAGTAAGGATTTGTTTTTTACTATTGCAATTAATCAATGTTCCTCTTCCCAAATATGAGATGTAGTGCCATTATTTCAACTAAACCATTAAGAACAGAAAAACGAACTAGGTTGTGAGGGTAAATTTCCCCAACTGAGGTAAAGCAAGTAATATACATGCATCACTTTACTGAGTTTTGACCTGAATGATTTTTCTGAAGTTGTTAGTATTTTCACATATTCCTTTGTCATGGAAACATTGATTGCTTGTCAATACTGTAATGGTGACAGTCTCTTAAATCAG
>VMRK01000261.1:0-25670 GCA_016801395.1 Leptodermis oblonga
GTTTTTCTATTTCGCCATAAATGAAATAGAAGACACAAACCATCTTCTTATCGGGAACAACATAGTACGGAAAAGTAGACCTTTCATATTATCGTTCCTTTAACCCGAAATAAAAAAGCATGGACTCATATTCATTGGGCATTTCCAGGCTCTTGAGGCAGGGATTGAGTCCAACGAATTGCCAGTACATTCCAAATAGAAATTGCTATCAACGTCGATCATCTCCCTCTAGTTTGCGTTTTCTAAGTACCCAAAACCATCCGGATCCTGGAACCCGAAGCTTGTTTCCATTATGTAATCTTTCTTCTTTTGTTATTTTGTCCATCGAAGGTTGTTAAACAAGGGGAGAAAAAAAAATTCATGGTGTTGTTGTAATTACATATAAACTTATAATTTTTATTTTTAACTAAATAATTCACTACCCTAAACTTGTAATTTTTATTTTCAAACAAATAATTCATTGTCCTTATTAGTAATAAAGCAGAATTTTTGCCATCTTTATTAATATCAAAGTTCCACCGCCTTACTCAAAGTTTTCCAAATTAACTATCACTCATATCCCACATCGCAGGATTTTATTTTTTTAATGCACGGACCGCAATAATATGGGCGTACATATCCCACATCGACACGCTGCACTATAATTTTTAATGGACGGCAATAAAATGGGAGAATCTATCCCCCATCGAAACATTGATATGAATTTCTTCTTACAAAACATATAAATATGGGCTTGGAGTAAAACATACCGAACTAAGAAATTTTTAGTTTCCTATTTTCATTATATTTAATTTTCATGCCATTTTGTGCTTTTGGGTTTTGGGGAATTTCTTTACAGGTATGTAGATTTTATTTGTTTCTTTCATATATTGTACTAGAATACAGTAGCTTCCATTTCTTCTCCTTTAATTTTGCAATAATTTCTTTCTTAATTACTTTACTCTTTGCATTGTAGTTTATATAATTCAACTGTTTCCATTCTTTCTCATTCATGAATTGCAATTTCGGTTTCTTTCAACCATTATAATTATGCACAATTAGAATTCTCATTAGTTGTTTCTGTTACCCTCATATAGTATTCGGAATCGGAATGACGACTTGCAGCTGCAATAAACAAAAGAAACCAGTAAAGGTTCAATTTCTTCTTCCTCGTTTTTTTCCATCTTATTTGCTTAAAGGCTTGGTCATTCTCGAGTATCCCTTCTCTAAATGGTTGTGGCCAATAGAAACCAATATAATTGGACTCTAGCATCACCTTGACCTGTTAGACCAAAGTAGATGTAAGAATTGCTACGTAGAATTCTGAATAAGAAAGCTATAACAAAATCAGATTGGGTGAGAAAATAAGTATTTCGGGTTTGAGAGGGGAGAGAATGTGTTTTCAACAAATTACAGCAAAATATTTGAATGAATTCCTTTCCCTCTCACTAATCTATTTATGCTTCGTAACTAATTTGACTCGTTGATTAATTGTCCACGTCATCCTCATATTTCTGCTAAGCTTGACACTAGCGTGCCTATATGTTTGTGTATATATATATATATATATATATAAGAGTGAATTACTTTTAATATACTTTTACTTTTCATTTGTGTCTGGTTTGGTACCATTGCTATTTTTTTTAGCCACGAATGTACCTGAACTAATTTTAACGGGCCAAAAATGTACTTTTGTCGTTAACCACCGTTAGATGTGACGGAATCAGCATCATGTGCATATCACATGCCTTTTTTCAAGGGCATTTTTGTCCCTTCACTGTTCATCGTCTTCTTCCTCTTCTTTTTTTTGTTTTTGTTTTTGTTTTTATTTTTTTCTTTTCATTGAATTTAAGCTCCAATTCCCAACTACCATTGATTAATCTAGCCATAAGTTCATCCAGAACCAACCTGGTGGCCCTAAGCCAACATTGTGAGGAAAAATTGTAGCACCTAAACATTGTTGTTTCCATGAACAGCTCAATCCCATAAATGATAAGAATCCGTAGCCTGGACTCCAAAGCTTCCCTCTGGAAACAGTCGACCATGTCAGCCCATCCAGAAGACGAAGCCTTCTCCGAAGGCGCAATTCCGCCGACGTTCATCACACTTCCTTCATACAAATCAGTGAATATTTAGTTCAATTAACAAGTTTTTTTTCAATTTATCTGCAAAAAGGCAGTCGGAAGTACCTATGCTAAGGTCCCAGAGGATAGAGGGGGTGCGACGGAGCGTTCAATCTGGGTCATTTGACCGATATTTTCTTGCAGGGACATGCAAGAGAGAAGGGCTGATTTTGGGTTGGATTTCAAGCTTTCAACACTGTAAGGGGAGCTGCTGCTAACTGAGCGAGAATTGACTTTTCAAATATACCTTTTTTTTTCCCTTCTTTTCATTGAATTCGAGCTTATCTGCGCAGCAACAAGAAGGGTAAAGAAGAAAACCAAAAAAAAAAAAAAAAAAAAAGAAGGAAGAAGATGAACAGTGAAGGGAAAAAAATGCCCTTGAAAAAAGGCATGTGATCTGCACATGATGCTGATTCTATTACATCTAGCGGTAGTTAATGGAGAAAGTACATTTTCGGCCCGTTAAAATCAGTTCAGGTACATTTATGGCTAAAAAAAAGTAAATGTACCAAACCGGACACAAATCAAAAGTAAAGGTATATTAAAGGTAGTTCACTCTATCTATAAAGCCAAGTGTAATATTTCCTCTATTATATATCCACATAATTTTTATATTGTGATTTTTATTTTCTAATATTAATTTTATTATATTTATCCCAACTATACATTATGACGATACATGATTTATATAGTTAAACCCATGTATAGTGAGATGAATGCTTAGATTTAATTAAAGGCTTAGATACTATTTATTTGTGTTTTATAAGGTTGTTTGGCTTTTCTCGGATATGGTAACTTTTTTGTTTTTTTTTTCTTTAATAGTTAAACATTTAATATAATACCTTCTAATTAATTAAGAGTGTGATTGGTAACCCATTTTATTGAATGTGGGAAAAAAGAAAGAGAAAACATAGAGAAAAAAGAAAAACTAAAAGTAGGCCTAATACTTTTGCGGCATATGTTTTCAAAGTACATCGTTTGCCCTCTGAATTGTCACTATTTTACAAAAACTAACATGAATGTCCAACTTTTGATGATTTTTACCTTATGGGTAGTTTTCATAGTATGATGACAAGATCAATCATTACCAATGGTGGGGCACCAGGGGCGATGCTATCAAATGTTCACGACAAGATGAATAAGGAACTTATCAGCAAAAACAAGGAGCAAAGGAAACCCAAATGCTATTTTCGGCAAAAGAAGAAGCAAAGGCGGAGTACCATGGTTGATCTTTGTGAAGACCTCCTACAGATAATTATTGGCAGGCTATGCCTTAAAGACCGAGCTCGATCAAGCCTGGTTCACAAGGATGGGCATTCAGCAATTACAAGAATGACAACTATAAGTTGCAACAATCCGGCCTGGAATTTCCGTTATAAGTGGCAGAAGAACGAAGGGAATCGAAAGTTGAAATTAAAACTTGTGACGGAGCTTTATGACCCTTACATGGAAAAAACATAATGGAATGTCATGAATGGAATTCCAAATATAACATTGCCTTTCGCTTTGGCGCATCGCCTTGTGCTCAACGACATGGTTGGTTCCTCTTCGCTAAGAAGTTCAGATACAAGACCTTATTGTTCTTGTATCACGCCTTCTCACAACCGTTGCATATGGCTACCCTTTTTGGGAAACTATTACGTCATTGCTTCTTTCTCGAAAGACCCTCTTTCCCCTGGCTGTGTAATCTTCGCATCGTACCATTCTGGTTCTAGGTTTTACGTTGCCACATGCTGTGTTGGAGATCAGAATTGGAAAACAATGTTGGTAGATACAGAAGATAAGGTGTCAAGTGTGGTCAATGGTGAAGAGAAGAACGAATTTTACTGTGTTTTTCCGACAGGGATTTTGGCAAGGTTTTCTGCCACAGATCAAACTTGGAATGGTCATCACATGGAAGAACGAGCTGATCATCTAGTACACTTGCGTTGGTATGAGTGGCAAACTGGTCATCATGACATTGAAGAACGAGTTGATCATCAAGTACACTTGCTTCGGTATGAGGGCCGGCTGCTGCTTCTTGTCAAAACTAGTTGTTTCAGGTTTCATATTCTTAGTTTTGATTGGTCAGCAGTGGGTGGTACTGAGTAACATCGACGATGATAAGGGTGCCGGAATAAGGAATACGATGAATTGTTCTCCATGAACTTAGGTAACAGCACATTTTTCTTCATGAATCAGCATTTTCTTTGGAAGGACCCAAAACAAGTTTGGATCGATCCTTCCTATCTTGCAAACTATTCTTATAAGTTTTCTGACCAAATGAAGTTTAGTTGTCATCAAGTAAATCATCCTTTCCTCTTGGATATCTCAGTTGCAATCAATAAATTGTGAATTTCTTATAAGGGGGAATTTTGTATGGACAAATTGCTACCTTTTCTTTTTATGTAATAATCTATTAAGTTGTCCTCAGTCTGTTCACATTTAAACCAGAATGTATGGGTATATTTTTCCCCTAATTTCCTTTATGGTTTTATGTAGTCGATTTTTTAGCATACAATAATTGCTTTGGATAGCATTGATATTTAAAATTCTATTTTCAAACATATAAATTTCTTTTGAATGGCTGCTTTTGTGTAGTATATATAAATTTCAAGTAAAGATCGTAAAACCTTCATTTTAACCCCCTTGAAAGGAAGAAAAAATAAACAACAACCCTCACAAAATTGAGGCACAAAGGTGTCAATATGCTCGGCCCTGAAGTAGGACAAACCTGGGCAAACCCCAGGGCCCAAATGCTTCAAGGCTCAATATTTTTTAAATGACTTTATACTTTATACTATGTTGTAAATTTTAAACTAAGCATTGATTCGGAACCATATTCAGATGGGAAAAATATTTTACATCTAAAAGGCCCAAATTTTGGTTGTTTTTTTTTTTTTTTATTTGAACGAACGTGTGTTAGGTAAAGGAGAATAAAGTATTTTTCATGCTTTTATGTTAGTTCTACATATGTTGTTTGTTTTATGTCGAGGTATTACCTATTAGTTTTTTAGTTGTCAGTTAGCAGGAGCGTGTAATTCCGCGCCAATCATTTACTTGTCAAGGAGGGTCATGTTTTGTTTGCCCGCATTTTCTACAATATCAAATTTCTACCTCCCTTTTCCAAAATTCTGTGAATCAACCTTTCAGCTGTTCTCTATTTCTCTTTCATTTTGTTCTCTCTGAATTTTTGGGCTTATTCTGCAATATAACATGTAAAACGCATCAATTTATTTATTGTTTTTAATATAAAATATTTTCAATTGCTGAACTCATCCTTGTTTATTTTACGAAATACTGCTGGCTGGTAGTCGACGGTAAGGCGGCCACCAATCTTAGAGACACAAAATCACTATTTTTTTTTTCTCCTTCCTGAAGTTAAATTTTTTCTATTGTTAAAATTACTTAGATTAGTATGCAAGTTACTTTATCAAATGATATAATGTCAGCAACTTGTATTTTTTTATTTGTGAGAAGTGTATATTGTTATCCTAATATTGCAATCGTTTGTAAAATAATGCTAACTAGGCATAATACTGTAGCAATAGCTAAATGGATTGACAATTTTGTGTATTGAAAATGATATTTTAAAAAATCTTGATTTAAATTCTATTATAGATGATTTTCCATCTAGAAAAGCTCAAAAAAATCATTTATTGATGACTTTAGAAGTATATTTAAGGCCTCCTTATATATTGCCCCTAGGCGTCATAACTTTGAGAACCAGCACTAGGCGTCATGCTTCTTCCTACATCTAACTTTGTATAGTGTCAGCAGAAACATATAGTTCTCTAGGTCATAGCGCATCGTGGCTGGAGCCAATGCTTAATAGTGTGATGTGGCCATTGTGGTACTTTGCAGTGATAGGCGGCTTCTAGGCCTTAGTCATCGGTGAAAATGGCTTGTTCTCTAACAACTCGACAACAATTTTATAAAATAGGACAATCTTCATATGCTGCCTCAACTTACCCAGGTAACAATTATTTAATTCAACTAACTTCTAAAGCTTGATAATTTTTCTTCACAAATTTGTTAGAGTGAACTGCCAAAAATATCATTATACTTTTTCAAAATCTTTTGTTTAGTAACTAAACTTTTTTCCCCTAGAAACGTCACCGTACTTTGGAAAACGAGCCAGAAATGTCATTTTTCCGTCTATTTCCGTTAGCCCTATTGGAATAGGCAACATGTGCATCTCACATGCATTTTTTGTCTTTTTACTCTTTTTTTTTTTTTTCCTTCTTTCCATTTTTACTATTTATCTTCTTCCCCAAATCCCTCCTCCCTTCTCCACTTCTGTCCTCCTCTCCTCCCACTCCCTCCGCCGCCCCTCCCTCCTCAAGCGTACAACAAGCGAATATAACTGGAAGTTACTGTGGTTATGGCAGTACGAAGAAGACGGTCTGAACTGTCGGAGAAAAAGAAAGGGAAAAAATGAGAAGCTGGTCTAAACAGTTGGAGAAGAAGAAGGAAAAAAATGAAGAAGATGGTTTGAACCGCCAGAGAAGAAGAAAGAAAGAAAGAAAAAAAAAAAAAAAGAAAAAGAAATGAACAGTAAAAAGGCAAGAATACCTCTGAAAAAAGCATGTGAGAGGCACATGTTGACTATTCCGTTAGCTCGAATGGAAAAATCTAACGGAATGACATTTCTGGCCCCTTTTCAAAAGTATAGAGACATTTCTGGGGGAAAAAAATTTAGTGATTAAACGGGAGATTTTGAAAAATTATTATGACATTTTTGGCAATTCATTCAATTTCTTATCTCATAATATGCATTGATATTATAATATACACTATTCAATGCAGATCAAACCAGTGCTGGAAAAAGAGTTTATATTTATCTAGATGATAAACTCCAAATACTAGATGGTTCTAACAAGGCTAAAGTCATTTCAGAAAGTTGAAGACCACTCATCAAGAAAACAAAAAAAATATAATTTAGATTTCTTCTTCTGATGCAATTAATTCTTTATATTAGCAAAGAACTATTTCATTTAATTGCATAAAATGTTTGTCAAACAATTAAGCTTCAAGGCTTTGTGGAGCTTTAATCACGTAATTAATCTTTGCCATTTCTATTGTTAAAAATAAGTATTCTCTTTAGTTTTATTTTTTTATTTTTTATTTTTAGTCTCGGAATAATACTACGAAGTAAGAATTATATTCGAAACCACAGATGTCTCAAATTAACTGAAAAAACTTAGCAAAAAAACCATTTTGTAAGGAAAAATTAGTCACCACTGGAACCAAACTTGGCGTTCGGGCACTCCTTACTCAGCTTCTGAACCTTTCCAGAATCATCGACTTTGTAGAACTAGAGTACGGCGAGATTGATCTTCTTCTTTTTGTGCTTGAGCTTCTTAGGCTTGGTGTATGTCTTCTTCTTGTGCTTTATGGCTTCACTGCGTACTCAGAGGACGAGGTGGAGGGTTGACTCCTGGATGTTGTAGTCACCTAGGGTTCGGCAATCCTCAAGCGGCTTACCGGCGAAGATGCTGAATCTTGGCCTTGACATTGTCCATGGTGTCGGAGGATTCGACCTCGAGGGTAATGGTCTTACCCGTCAAGGTTTTCACGAAAATCTGCATCTTTTCTTTTTTTTTTTCTCTCAGCGGCCGCCTCATCTGCTGCTCTTGTTTGCTTCTTGTTGGCATCTCTTCAGTTTTCCTGTTGCTTCTTTTTGGCGTCTCTTCAGTTTTCTATGCTATATACTTTGGACACTAGGATATTCTCTAACAAGCAAACATCTATTGGTTTTGAAATGATACAATCTCTCCAAATTATTTCCAAAAAGTTCTTCTTTTAAAATTTAAAAGTGGGATTGGCCACACATTTTATTAAAGCAGAAAAAGAAAATAGAAAGTAAAAATTTGAAAGAAAAAAGCAGGTCTAACATGTGGATCGTAATGATCATGGGCGCTGACGAGTGAGCCTCTTATAGTCCACCCATTCTTGTTTTTTTAGTGCATAATCATAAAATCATCGTCTCAAGTTTTCCGTCAGTTCGGGAGGTTGCCCATATTGATCATCATCTTCGTCGGACACTCCTTCTACACATGGACCATATTTTGTCTCGCCATTCAGTCATTGTCGGTGCGGTCAATTGGAGAGTGTGGGACTGTTGAAGTTATCGGAATATGTGGTCGTTGAGGCATACGCTCAAGCAGCGGTGGAGACAGGGTGGGGCGGGGGGGTGCCACCGCCCCACCTTGCTCTGGATCGAAGGGTAGTAGTATTACTACCCTTCGGCTCCGCCCCGTCGGCGGCGCAGCTGAAACTTAGGTTTCAGCTTTGCCCCGCCTTCGAACCCGCGAAGAAGACGATGAACAGTCTTCAAATTCCTTTTTTTTCCCCCCTTAGTAAAACGACGTCGTTTTACTAAGGAGGGAAAACTAAAATAAGAAACATAAAGGGCCTTTTCCAAAAAATAGTTTTTGCAAATAAACCTCTCCCCAATTTAAAGCTAGAGCCCAAATTAATTTCCCCAATTCAATACATAACCTTTTTCATCTTCTCCTTGCCCGACTGAACCAACAATGCAGTAGGCAGCAGCGACGCCGGCAATCAACCAACGACCACCGCTGCCGAAAGTCCACTGCATCCGCGTCCGGACACGCCCAGTCATCGCCGCTGCCCTTCCTAAGCTCCATTTATTGCCACATAAGCCTTGTAACTTCGTAGATTTTTTTTTTTTGTCAATTATAATTTTTGTATATATTTCTATAGTTAGTATATGTAATTATAACAATGTTATTTTAAATTTTAGTAATGTTTATTAATTTATAATTGAATATTTATATATAGAATTGTGATGAATGTCATTTTCAAGCTATATTAGGGAACGTAGAATATTATTATTTCGTATCACCGGTGTATCCAATACTGGTGGTTTAGGCATCAATAAATAGTGTTTTACTAGTATTTCTTTGCTTTTATTTTTCTCATTAAAGTTTTTTTTTTTTGTGGACATATTTTTATGTTTATTTTGATACTTTAATAGTATGTATTTTATTTAATGGCACGCCAAAAAAAAATTGTCATTAGGTCGCCCCCCTTGGAATTTTGTTCTGCGTTCGCCGCTGCGCTCAAGAAGTTGGGCATCAGTTAGTACTGTGCGGGAAGGAGACATGTTGCACTATCATTTCAATGGTTGTGCTTTGGGACGGGTCAGAGTGTGAAATTGCTCAAAAGGTGATTGAACCGCCAATGCCCAAGATTTGGATGGGAGATCCTTTGGCAATTCAGATGGTAATTCTAAAAGTTCTTTCTAATACGAATACATATTCTTCGAGGGAGTTTTACTCATTTAAGGCTACGTTCTTTCTAAGGATCGAGTTTCTGGCTCAGCTTCAGGTGCGTTTCAGGGGATGTTGCAGCTTTAGTGGCAGCTGCAGGTTCTGGATTCTTCACATATACATTTATTGTATCCCATCATCACCTCACATGAGATATATACCTGCAAAATCTACTATCAATGTCATTAAATACAAATCTAAAATAGTTTCAAAATGCATCATAGTCCCCTGAAATGAACTATTTCCGGTAGAAATTTCTTAGACTTACAATACATGGTTTGTTGAGTTAAATAAAATTACGCTATAACAGTTCTCATAGAACTTGGAAAAGTAGACAATTCTAAGGTATTCATTACTAGACTTGCATGAACCCCGAGATGACAAAAAATGCAATATAGAGATTTAACCATTCAAAGATGTTATAAAAGAGGAAGTATTCCCTAACAAGATTGCACTATAGAACTTGAAGTGCAACCTAGGCCCTCGGATCCTTGAAATTTCACTGTTTTTTTTTTTGCGCCGGACAACGCGGTGAACTTTATCCAAATACGCAAACGCCATTTCGGTGTGTTCTTCAGCCGCAACACAAATTGAGAGAAATGTTCTTAGAACCTTGCCGGAAACTTTACAAGATAACCCTTACTACAAATTTTCTTAAAAATTTGCAAGAGATTCAGGATTTGAAAAAAATTAATATAGAGTTGTTCTAAATTGTTTTCCTGATCTAGATCACGAAGATACAATTTTCCATCGGTAGTCAAGTTGGCGCAATGTTTCAGAACAGGAAACTCTTGCTGAAAATGTAGAAAGGACACCTCATATTCAAATATATAGTAATTGCGATAGAAGGTATAAAATCAAACACTATTATGCTTGCTATGATAGCTTGCAGTAGCCTTTACTCTTTCCTCATGGAGAATGTGGATGACATCCTTCAATCAAAAGGAAAGAAAGCGGATCACAACATAGAAAGTTTTTCCACTGTGAAAATCCTCAAGCTTGCTTATGACCCTTCACTTATTTCATCTCCTATTGAATTGATTGACACATAAGAACAAGGCAAGTTTTTGGCAATCTCTTAAATTTATCATTGCTGATATTTTTCTTACTTATTTCTACACAAATGATTCTTCATCTTACTAGCCATCCATTCCTTCCTTATGTAGTTATCCAAGTAGGAAAATTGAAGGAGACTCATGTCATAGCCAGAGAATACTATAGCTTCAAATTTCAAATAAAACAAAATGCTAACACAATGCTCTTGCATATATACCATGAGATTGTTCCCGCGGTTTGTGGTCAATGTTTATGTGAAAATTGAGACCTTTAGACATATTAGTTGTAGAATTATACTTCCTACTTATTTCATTGGAGAACCAAGAGAGGTGTCGTAGGTATTTAGATGCAATGACTTTAGTTCAAAAACATGGAAAACCTCGCATTTTCTTGACTATCACATGCATCCCACATTGGAAACTACATGAAAAAAAGGTACCAGGGGAAATACACTACTCTACACAAGAAAGCTATTCATACTAGCTACTTTACCAAATGAGAACTTACTGGACAAATGGGTGGCTTTTGGAATCTGTGATGATGTCTTTCAATTGCCTGTATCAAACTGAACACCCTAGTCCCTCCAAAAGCTAAAACCCTTAATGAAGTAAAAAAAGACACTAGAATCCAATATTCGAAGAAAATGTTTCAAATAACATGAAACTTGTTTGACTTTGAAGTCTGGATGAAATAATTCCACGTAGAGAGATGCCGTTCATGTCAAACAACCCATGTACAAACATATATCTCTAAAAGGACACATAATGGAGAAGTAGGAAACATTAATTTAAGTAAAAGATGAGAAAGCTTTTAGCAGGTGTCCTTCCAAAAGTAAAAATAAATTGAAGAATTAATGGCGTACTAATTTTAAATTGCCAATTGTAAGACAAACAAAAATATGGTTTTCATGTCAATGCAATACCAAATCCGAAGAGAGTTAAGATAGGAACTTGCCAGTGAGACCTTGATACATACACCTAAGTTCTTTTTCTCAAAAGCAATCGTAGGAAAGCAGTTCAAAAAGGCAATGCAAAATGTTGTATACTTTGCTAAGTCAAGAGATTACAAACTAGATAACAGTCCAAGTTTAACATCTATAGAATGAATAGGCTCATTCCAAGCCAATACCCCTTTTAAAAAGCCTAAGCAGGATTTCACTCTATTCCCAGAAAATTTAAGGAAAAAAAAAAAAAAAAAAAAAAGCACAAAATTTATGACTGCTCAACTGTATGGATTCCAAGTTATAATAGGAAAACAAATTACCTTTAAATGAGTAATCTATATTCAAAAATCTTAAACTGGTAAAACTAAAGGTGTAAAAGTGTTTTAGAACAAGAAGAACAACGCGTATTGTATTCAAGAAACAAGAGCTAAAAGCTCAACTAAGGTACAGTATGAAGTTCAAATAGAGGAACCTATATCTACACATAAAAAATTGGCCTCGAGAGGATTTCAAATAGTTTTGACCGGTGTAAAGACGAATGCCTACTATGCTACATTCTGGCATCTTACACAAGTGATCATATAGCACTATCAAAATCATCTGCATAAGTATATTTCTTTTGAAACCTCTCATTTTATGTTTATTCATATATCTAGACACAAAAGATTATAGGTGATTATATTACAGATTAACCCTCTCAAAGTAACACCTCCAAAACTCTATACAGCCTTGATTTACTCATGGTAAAGTTCCATGCTATAAACTTTGTATAATAAGATTCTAAGTTATTTGAACCAATAGAATCATAAACATCTACAATCTTTGACTTTAAACTAAACCTGAGCTTCTGAATATAAAGCATAATAGTAAACCCATCTAAAAATAGCCTCCACAGACTTTATGTGACTCAAAAACATACAAAAGAAAGGAAATATCTGGATTGGAAAAAATATAACAGACAGTTTAATTTGAATTATAGAAATTAACTATTGTTTTACAAAAGAAATGGGTGGCTTCACCGATTTGGTAAGGAAAAAGAAGACCCCTTCATTATTTTCTAGTATACCCCATCAATAAAAGCATAGCCTTATGAGTCGCCGGCATATAATGTCTACCTATCTTTTGTCGGTAGTGAATCCATGATTAGTATCAGAGCTCAAACCAATTTCCACCCCATGAGGTTTGCATCCCAAACCAAGTTTCCATCCCTGAATCCATCTGGATATCCAAAATAATCAAATCCAGCATTCAGCTTAAAATTTTTGTCCTCCACGACCATAAGGTCAGATAAGTTGGTCTGATAATTCTCACAAATTCTCAGCAGTTCAGAAATACTTGAGCAAGATGCATCCTCATCAGGTGAATTGTTCCTCTTAGCTGGTCGTGCTAAAGTATGAAAATTGTTGTCCTCCATGACGATAAGGTCAGATAAGTTGGTTTGATAATTCTCGCAAATTTCCAGCAGTTCAGAAGTACTCGAGCAAGATGCATCCTCAATCTCATTCTGACTGGTATATTTTTCAAATTTCTTGTCTCCCTCATCAGATGAATTCTTCCTCTTAGCTGGTGGTGCTAAAGTATGAAGATTCTGAATATCTTTAGGAATCGAAATGCCTGGATTGAATAGATCACTTTCTGTTCTGAAATTTACTCCATTGCCAAACGATATCTGCGGACAACCGTAAAGCTTTTGAGCCAAAGCCTCCTCATAGTCTAGAACAGCAAGCCAAGTTTCACTCTCATGATCATCCATCCTATTCTTTAAGGATTTGGATTCTTTGAGCAGCCTGCGAATGCACCAAAAACGGGGAGACATGTGCTTGATAATTGCTGTCAAAACACCAACTTTCCAACCCTTCCTCAAATCATGAGGCTTCTTATATGGAGGAGGACCTTCATGATCCCTTGTCAGCCCCTCCTCATCTGGCCACCATTCTTCTTTACCTGTAGGCCACCAAGGTGGAGGTTCACCCCTGTCTACCGGATACCGCCTCTGGGGAGGATTACAAGCTTGCATCAGTGCTGATATCAGTATTGATAGAGTAGTATCCCGAAGCTCTAGTAAATTGCGAGGAGTTGATCTTACTGTAACACCAGAATGCTTGCCATCCTCGTTATTGGAACCCATTTATAAGAGTCTAAATCCTTTTATTCGTAATAACCAAGCTAATCAAGTCGATCTGAAAATTAATGAACAGAATGAGCAACATAGAATCTTTTCCTGTTGCAAATTAAATGTAAGAGGTTGTGAACAAATGATTTCAAGAATAAAGACAGAGAAAAAACATGTAACTAGATCCTTCATTTTTCTTTTAAGAAAATCCATGATCAATGAAGAAGACGAAGTGTGAACCACTAAAATCTCATAGACTCCAAACAGTTCAAACATGTTTTTTTATATAGCTAAAACTCTTAAAGAGACATTAATAAATTAGACTAGAATGAGTCATACAGTACTACGATTTGGAAAGAAATTCTGGCGCTACCCATCATCTCAATATATGTACCTAAGTGGAAAGCAAGTCTCAATAAAAATAAAACTAAAAACATGTTCTTGCATAAGTCAAAATTCTTATAAATCCATCATATGGAAAAGAAAAACCTAGCTAGAACACTACTTCACATAAGAAATGTAGCGCAGAAAATGTTGAAAACTTAAAACCCAAATGGTTATACAAAACCAACAAACAAGATGACAGAAAAAAAAAAAAAAAAAAGAAGTAAAGATTTAAAGATAACAACATTTTACCGAATTGAACCCAAAACAAAGAAAGGTTGACAAAGATCCAAACTTGAAACTAAACCAAGTACTGTACCTCGCGGCCCGCTCATCTCAGAGTTCTACCAATTTACTTTGTTAACTTCTGGCCACTGAAAGAGCTTTGATTTGTGTGAAGCAAATACTGCGAAGGTTATGTCTGCAAATATCTGATGTTCTTAATATAAAACATATATATATTTTTTATCCTTCAGAATGATAGATACAATGAACACAAAAAGTATAATTTAAAATTAATCTTTAAAAAATATCATAATAAAACGTCCAAATTTCATTAATTAATTCACAAAGTTTTTTTCATTTAGAGTAAGGTGATGCCAAAATGATACAATGGACTTAAATATTTCCGTTACAATGTTGAATAATAGTGACCAAAATACAATATAGTGAAATAGGAAATATAATAAAATGCAAACATTGGTACCAGTCGCGACTTTCAAATTCAAAGATCTTATCAACAAAGGAAATTTTCAATTTTTTTTCTTGAAATATTCATTTTGGCAAAATAAATTTTTTTTTTTTGGAGTATTTTCACTTCAAATTTTGTGTAAGAAAATTTTAAATATCAATCTAAGCATCAAATTTTGAATTCAAAGCCTGTAAAAGCACAAAAGTCAACAAATAAGTCAAACTTTTAACTATTCTCTTTATACACTTAAAGTCGTAAAAACTTTCATTAAAACATGCTTTCCATACTCAAAATGATTGAAGGATATGAAATTAATATACAAGTCAACTTTTTCATTTAAACTGCATATTATATTCAGATTAAACTATGCATTCTATTTAACATATCCATTATTTTGAAATCAAATCACACATCATCATCATATTCAACTCAATTTTCACATAATCATCAAACCAATCATAAAGCATTCAAAATGAGTTAAATACCATACATGTTACCTTAATTGAGAAACTCAATTTCTCATTACTTTTTTCTCTAAAAAATTACATTCAGACATTTCTATTTCCTACAAAATTCAAATTTTAGAATGAAAACACCCCTCAAAATCTTAACATAGATTATTAAAAAAAAAAATGAGAACACTTTTTTTATCTATTCTCTACATAATTTTCCATCTTTAACAATCCCGTCAAAAAAAAAATTTTGATTTTCCAAAAGGAAAATTGAAAAAAATAAAATAAAAGAAGAAGAAACAAGATCAAATGAAAGGCTAAGTATTATTTTTTACTTCTCATAAGTTATCAGTCTTATTTCTATATGATAAAGTACTACTTTAATTTTACTTTCTTTTCAAATGGGAATGAATCTTAATTTTAAAAGTACAAAATAAGATCTAGTAATTCTTAAAAGAAAACGATAACAGGAAAATTTGGATTTGGAAATAGAAACAACAAATTGTCAACATATGACATAAATTTCTTTAATTTTTAATCCAACGGTTTATATTTATTTGGAGAAGGTACCACTTGAAATAACCAGTTGTTGTAAAAATAAGTTATATTTCTATCATTTACTATATACTTTACTTAACTACATTCATATTTCTTCATAATTCCCAAGAAAATCGCACTTTTTGTCCATCTTCTATACATTCGTTGCATTTTTTTGTCCCTCTTCTAGACTTTATTGCACTTGTGTCCCTATTCTTTTTATATATTGGCACTTTTAGTCCCTATGACTGAAAGTAGCCAATTTCCAATTTTATAGGTCATTTTGATGGTGGTTACGTAAATTTTAAAATTGTATTATAACCCCAAATGGCTTGTAAAACTTCATACTGCCGGTCATATGGACTAAAAGAGCAAATACATGAAGAAGAGGGACTACAACTGTAACAAGGCATAAAAGATAGACCAAAAGTGTAATAATTGGGTATAGAAGATGAACCAAAAGTGCAATTTTCTCTCTAATTCCCTGCACAGTCTATTTTATGCTCTCTATTTTTATGCAAAGCATTAAATTTTGTTTTACTTTTCTTTCCTATCTATAGTTCAATAGTGTTGAAATAACATCTGCTCGCCTATCCTATATTCCGTTGGGTTTGGGCTCCCAGCGTATGTACGTGGATAAGCCCAAGAGTAATGGGCAATCATAAACCCATTAGGATTAATGGTAATTATAAAGCTATTAGGATTAATGAGCAAATCATAAACCAAAAAGGATGCATAGCATTGTTTTTATATCTTTTGACAAAACTACCCTCAATTAAACTAACGCTCACACTCCGCTTTATCAGCTCACGCCTCTTTTGTGTTCATCAGTTCACGCCTCTTCTGTATCAACGAGTGGATTTTTTTCCCCCAATGATTTCACTTCTGCTCTCCAGTCTATTCATTAGTAAAAGGCAAAGACCCCTTTAGTGTTCATAGGTAAATCTCTGCAAATGGTTTTTAGAAAGAAAAAAAAAAAAAGAGTTCACAAATTACCATCACCGTTGGTCTAAAAATCTCCGGAAGTGATGGTGGGCTTCTTATTGTACGTTTCGAGCCTTGAAGGTTTCTAGGCCAACTTCTAAAAAGTGTTGATGAAGCTGTTCTTGACGCCCATGGCCTTGCCGGAGATTCCAACCTTAGGGTGGACTTGCTTCAGCACCTTGAAGATACTAAGAAGATCTTGTAGGTCTTAACACTGTTCTTCATGCTCTTCTTCTTCTTTTCTCAGCTGCACCGCCATCCTTAAGGAGCTTTTTCTCCACAGGGGCTTTCTTGGCCACCCAGCTCTTTTTCTCATCTGCCGAGTTTCTTTTCGGCGGGCTTCTTCTCTTCCTTGGGGGCCATATGGGATTTCAGAAAAATTACAAAGTAGAGATTTCTGAAGTGGGATTTTGGATTAACAAAGATATGCGTCAGTTATAAAAAAAATTTGCTTTGAGTACCACTTTTGTGTTGTAATTAGAGGTCAAATCAAGTATATCAAATGATAGTTTAAACACAAGTCTTGAAATATTCAGCCCAAGGTTGATATATGATGATTGAGGTCTTTGAAGTTTTTCGTAATTACTTCATTCGCGATTCTGATCAGAACGTACTTCAGAGTTGAAATCATTGAAAAACATCCATTTGTTAACGAGGAAGGGGAGTGTGAGGTGAAGCAGCAAAATGTGAGAGAGTTAATTTAGTTAAGGGTAGTTTTGTCAAAAGATATAAAAGTGCTCTGTATGCTAATTTTTGCAGTGGCAATACCATTCGCCTTATCATTAATCAGAAACCCAATCGGATTGAAACTAAATCCAAGGCTCAATAGGACATGTCATATCTATAAATAGGCATGTTGGGGTTCATAATTTTGTGGTGGTTCAACATAAGTGTTGTGGTATCCCGGAGAAGTCTCTGATAGAAAGAGAGGCAGAAAAGTCGCTCGTTCTGAGGTTTAAACGTTGTCCGATTACTTTGAAATTTTAATTGGATAAGACTCATATATAGTTAATCTGAACAGTGGAGATCAGATTTTAATGGTTAGATATATTTATATAACTTTTCGTAAGCTTCTTCTAGTTTTCTGGTGAAGTTTTTCACTAGTTTTGATTTCTGTTTTGGGGTTTGGTTCTTTCGTTCATTGTTAAAGGTCATATATCAATTTTGTAGTTGTTGAAAATTGTACTCTACTATTGATTTGATTATAGTGGAGTTTTGGAGTGGACGAATAGTCCCGCGTTGAAAGGGTTTTCCATGTAAAAATTGCGTGTTCTTTATACTTGGTTTTTTATTATTTTGGATTGGTTTATCTTTTATTGGTGATTAGTTGTTGATCTTACTTAACGCTTCTACATTGGTTTAACAATTGGAGATGATTTTTCCGCACGTTTGGTTTATGAAAACCTGGTTCCTACCTACAAAGTGGTATGAGAGTGTTGTTGATTTGTTAGACTTATGGTGATTAACACCAGTAGGATGATTGAATGGTATGAATGATCATAAATGGAAGGGAAAGATGACAGATTTGTTACTTGCGAAAAGTATGCACTTGCCTGTGTTTGCTTATGAAAAATCGGCATCTAAATTTGATGAAAACTGGGAATTCGAGCATCTTCAAGTTTGTGGTTATTTTAGACAATGGATGGAATATAATGTTCTTACCCTTATTTCTGATGAGACACATGCCAAAACACTTTAGAATAAACTTAAAGAGTTGTATGCTTTGAAGACAGGAATGTTGAATCTACTATTGCCCTAAGAAAGATCACATCAAGATAAATTGTTTCAAGTTTAAGAATGAGAATAAAGGTAATGACAACAAGTTGGAAAATGGTGAAAATATTAAAAGTGATCGAGTTACCACTGCTATGCATGAAAACCATATTATTGTTTTTAATGATCCTGACAACAATTTGGTTTCTTCTGATACATGTTGGGTAGCTAATACTGGTGCTACAACTCATGTTACATCGAAGAGAGAATTTTATACTACATACACCACAGGTGATTTTGGTTTCTTAAGAATGGAAAATAATGGGGTGTCCAATGTAGTAGGTGTTGGTGATATTTTCTTGAAGACTTGTAATGGGTCTGTATTATCACTAAAAGATGACAGACATGCTCTGGATGTTTTTGCTTAAATCTTAATTCCAGTGGAAAACTTGATGATGATGGGTTTAACAATTATTTTGGTGATCGAAAATGGAAGCTCAGCAGAAGGTCCCTAATTGTGGCACAAGGGATGGAATTGAAGGCAAATTTATATTTTTTACATGCGCCAATTTCTATCAACACTATAAATTTGGTGAAAAAACAGAGTTCACGGGAATTGTGGCATAAGAGGTTAAGTCACATAAGTGTTAAGGGGTTTTATGTCTTGGTCAAAAAGAATTTTCTTACAGCGGTGAAGAATGCAAATTTGGAGAAATGTTCTCATTGTCAAAACTAGATGCATTTAAAACACATACTACAACACATTAAATGACCAACTAATAGCAAAACCACAACATTTATACCCGAAGAGCATATTTATAGCAAACAACAAGGGTAAAAAACATCAGCTCAATAATAATTAAGCTCAGCTTGCAAACAAAACAACAAAAATGAAGTTGGAGGTCACAGCAAATGCAAAAACTCAATCAATGAACTAATACAAGAATATGACGCCCAAAAACAAATATCAGTACGAAAACTACTCTAGGTCTTTTCATTCTCATTTGATGGGATTATTTCTTCAAAAAAAGTCATCATCATCTCTGGAGCTATTAGAACAATTGCAGGATTTTTTCAGCTTGGATTGTGGAAATTTAAGAGATGGTGGTAATACTATTTTAAACCTTATATTATAGGATGAGAGTGGAGGCATTGACTCATACACTGCACTTCCCTTTGTTAACCAAGCACCTATGGATGTAGATGCCTTTTCCATTTCATTCTCATAGAATCAATAGTGCACATCACATAATTTCAAACATAATCACTTGGGGTCGTCTCATTTGTGTTAAGATTTTCTCCATTTTATGAAGCCTAAACCAATCAGAGGCTTATAAAGTCATTGTCTGAATCTAAAGAACCAGAATAATTATTTTGTTTGCCTACTGAAGTTTGAAACCCCTTAATCACTGTCGTCGACCTCACAAACTCTGACAGAACGCACCATAAAGCAGTGGGTGGGTTGGCATTAATGATTGAGTAGACAACAATGGAGAATATGCTTGCTGCTAATGAGGGTGCAAAGAGCTACCTATCCCTGTAGATGTTGGGTGATCAGGCCAAGAGCAAATCTTAAACTTCAAATGTAAATGATACTAAAGATGATGACAGGGAATGCAAAGAAGGTGAGGACAGAGTAAACAAATGTCGCAAAAGGCTGAAATCAAAGTCACAGAAAAATAGAAATGAGATTGGTAAATTCAAGCTGAACCAATCATCATCATCAGTACTCATGAGATGTCAAAAAATTAAGAAATCAGACAAGAAGGGAAGTGATTACTACTGATGCTGAGACCAGTCGTGATACTGGCGTTCACGAGGAAGTCTCAAGGAAAAAGAGAAAGACTAAAAAAAAAAAATGAAACGCGTTTAGAGACTGAAACTGATAAGGATGTCGAAAGTTGTTTGGAAAATGAATAAACTGAAGATCTGATAGTAAAAGACTTAATGAGCATCGCAAAAGAGGTTACCTGCTTTTCTTCTCCTGTCTAAGTTTATAAGTTCTGATAAAGTGCTGGTATACTTAAATTTAACCATTAAATTCTTCTATTTTGTGAGACATGGAAGCTCCAATGCAACAAGGCCTTTAATTGACTAGTCCATGTATTTCAATACCAAATTCCCACAGTGCGTCTTATTAGGAGTCTTCGGTAATTTAAGGAGCTAATTGTTTGGAACAGAAAGAAAAAGAAAAAAATAAAGTCATTGTCTAGCTAGGAAAAGCTTTAAAGAAAAGGATAATTAAGATCTGCAGTGGATGTTCCTTAGATTTTGTAAATGACCTATTGAATTGAATGAGTACCAAATCCAGCAAAAGAAACTTGGTAAAAAAATTAAAGAGCCAGATAGATAGCGGTGTAAACATAAACTATAGTGAATATCCAATACAACATTAAGTAAAAGCTACCATTAGAATATATCCAATGTGAACCCGTAATAAGAACCCCGAAAAATAGTGCCTGTGTCTCGAAAATGAACACTCTGGTTGTGAAAAATCAGTGGAGGTGATTTTCGACATTACCATTAGTGAAGAAAATTGTATGCATATATATATATGGGTTTTAAAGTTTGAACTAATTATAGCAGATCAGCATGCTTCTATTCAAATGACATAATTATTTACAACTGACATATGGATTTGAGGTGCCCCATAAAGCTGGAAAATCAACTTCTCCAAAGCATGAACAAATCCTAGACTTCATATTTGCAAGTTTACAAATTTTTTTAACACAACACAACACTCAACTCTTTCTATTACTAAAGGAGTTAGCCATTAAATAGAGTGAATGAAATTTTAGCAGGACCCATAATCAAACATTAAAATATTGTCCTTGGACTTAACATGTCAAGAGGAAACCGCATAAGAAACATTGAAGGAAATTACTGAAGAGAAGCAACAGAAACATTTCAAGAAAAAAAAATCCACCAGAAAATTACTTCAAAGTTCAGGCTTATATTTGTCAAAGTCCTATTAACATTACTCTCAGACGGCCATAAAATAGAGACTTAACTCAATTTCAATTTCTATTCAACAACTGTAAATATCCTAATAATAATGTTCTTTAGACTTCAAAATTTTGCGATCTAGAAATAAAATTTCACATTACAAAATTGAGATTATGTAAACATACCAGAAGAATTACAATCAGACAGAGAAGATGAGGACAAGCCAAGGCTTGAGGCTATGCTTCAAAAGGTTCTGCAACTTTGTGCTTTCTGAATTCTTTCACAACCAGCATGCTCTTGTTGTCTCCTCTCAATAAACCATCAATCGACAGATAAAATGGAGGATGAAGACTGATCGAGCATGGAGGAGCAAAGCGGCTGTTGTTGACTCTCGACTGACCATAGCGGATGAAGAAGAATAATATTTAGGGTTGACTGACGGTTGTGGTGTAAATAAACTAGGGAATTAAATACCCACAAAAAATAATAATATACAAAAATAGATCTTCCACATTTGAATATTTTTATTTATTTTTACAAATCCCTCAATTATGAGCTCACCCATTCAATCAATTGTAAAAAAGAAAAAAAATGCTTACCGTTTCTGTATTGAATGGGAAAATGGAGAAAGAATGACAAAAACGAATTCATAAATCTAAGAATGGTGTTGTGTTAAACATTTTAGTGTAAAAGGTGCCACATTTTATTTATCTTTTCCCTCTCAATCAAACTGAAATTCTTTTAAAAAATTCCCCCTCCGCCTCCCCCTTTTTTCTCCGTCCAATTATTTATTTATTTGCCTAAAACATAGTATTATTATTAATACACACGAAGACCTGTGTGCACAAGATTTTTGCATGAAACAGGATACACACAAGTAATTTCTCTTTTTTTGCTTGATATATATTTTTTACTTTGTTTTCTCTTTTACCTTTTTTACTTTCTTTTTCTTTTTTTTTTTACTTTTATTATATAAATGAATAGTGTGATACTTGTCAAGTTAAAAAAATTTACTTTTAGACCAAAATTTGATACTTTAAAATTAAAATCTTATTTATACAAAATAACAATTGAAATTAGACTGTACATGTCTTTGCATAAGTTTCTGTTTCCCAATTCCTTGAGTTTGACTTCTTTTTTTTTTCTTTTCAGTATTACTTTTATGCTCAAAGCATCGGTATTACTATTTACAATAAAATTTTCGTTTCAAATGTATAATTTTAGTTTTCAAATGTATTCGTTTCATATTTAAAAGTATTAGTGTTAGGCTTTGTTTCATAAAACTGAAATTTGAAAACTTAAGTAGAACTATGAAATCTGCAGTTTGAAATCTAAATTCATCAACTTACTTTATTTGATAAAAATATAAATTTTAATATTTGAAATTAGATCGAAGTGTGCAATCTGAAGACTAGAGTCTTAATATTATTAAGCTATTAAATATTAAATAATTTTTTTATTTTTAACATTGAATTTATTCTATATTTGTAAGAAAGTTATAAAAATAAATGATAATAAATTATTTATTTTTTATAGTTATATAATTAATTTATACTTAATTGTTTTGAATTGATAAAATTTTAAAAATATTTTTTTAAAATTAAATAATGATACAAAAAATGAAAAAAATTTAAAGAAAACATTTTTTTTATATACAATTCATATTCAGTGATAATGATCCACTCATCACTTATTTTTTGGGTTAAAAGTATACTTATTTTTCAAATCCACTTAATTAATTAAGTTATTCAGGTTTTTGTTATCAAACACACTTAATTGATTAAGTACTTAACTATTTGATCACTTAATTCATTAAGAATTACGACGGTCAGTTATCAAACAAATTTAATCTATTAAGTACTTAATTGATTATGTTTAAGTGGCTAATTAGTTTACCAAATAGAGCTGTACTTTATATAATAAATTAATCATTTCCAAAGTATATGTTCAATTATCAAAAGGATCAGTTTTATGTTCAAAAGTATAAGTGTTACATTACACAATAAACTATTTATTTCATAAGTATCAATTTTACGTTAGAATTACAAGTTTTACTTTCTACAATAGCTCTTCATTTCAAAGAATAAATGTTCAATTCTCAATAGCATAAGTTTAAATACAAAAAGTATGCTCTTACCGTTCACAAGTGTCACAACATATTTGAATGGTAAGAAAGAGTAATTGATAATAATGCAAAATGATTATAAATTTTAAAATGTATGGTAGAAAACAAATTTGAAATAAGATAAAAACATTAGCTAACGTGAGGGTCAATTTATTGGACAAATTTGTGTTTAGAAAAAGGAAAATTACTTTGGTGATTATATGTATTTTGTATATTTTATTTAAAATTAAAATAAAATTTGCAATACATGGTATAATTTTCTTTGAATAATTTAATTTAAATTTTACCCTTTATTTGAATTGCAGAAAACTCTAATTTTAATTTGGAAATATTTGACTACATTTGCCACACTAAAAGAGTTTACATTGAAAAATATATATTTTTTGAATGAGTGATAATATAAAAAATCTAAATAAAGAATTTTAGACAATTGTCTCTAGTTATGTCCTCACTCTCTAAAAAAACGCAAACATAGAATTATATTAGTAAAAGTATGTAATGTATATAAAAAAACCTTTTAATTGAGATAATTATGAAAAGAAAGACCATTTTAATGGAATAATATTTCAGATAATACTACTAGAAACTCATATAATTTGACGAAAAGAAGACTAATTATTAAAATTCAAATATTTAAAATTTTTAAAGTAATGAAATACGAAAATGTAAAAATAATTCAGAGTAAGTGGAAATTAAAATAACAAAAAAGGAGGGGAAAGGGCAAAAAAAAAGGAGGAAATCTAATTCTGAAAAAAAAAGGTGGGGAAGATGGGCGGCTTGTTGACCGTTTTTTTTTCTTGTAACACTTGAACCCTTTTCTTTTCACCGTTGATCTGACCAGTTTTGGACTATTATTTTAGCATCTTTGAAGGCAGTTCTCACGGGCTTTTGCCCAAGTTGTTAGTGTTTTATGGCAGGTTTGGAGAATAGCCCAAATAAGGAGGAAAAACTCTAAAACAAGGATTTTGGAGCAAGAGATGTTCGGGCAGAATGTCACACGGGTTGTGGCCCAAAAAGAAGGAGAAATCTGAAGCCCATTGGAGCAGCTGAAGTTCTAGAATGATCTAGAAATTATTGCAGTAGAAGTAAAAGCTAAAGTTCTAGAAGGTTCTAGAAATTATTGCAGTGAAAGTTAAAAGCAGAAGCTCTAGAAGAATCTCCAGAAAATCAATCGGTTGTTTCCTTCATCTGAGTGATGTGCTGACTTTGTCAAAGATTGCTCTACTCCTTAACTGATGGGATATTTTTTCTGAGAGATGATTTTTTCCTCTCTATAAATAGGGGTGCTCTCTAGGTAGAAGTCATTCAGATTTGCTCTCAGTATTCATTTAGTCTCATTCTTTATTCAAGTAGAGTTCTTTCTTTAGTTCTGATAGAGTTAGAATTTCACGATACATTATTCTAGCAGTAGTTTTATTTTATTTGGGAGAATTCCTTCCGGAAGGCTACCCATTGCCCAAACGGGAAGATCTCCAGTAGCAATTTTCAGTAAGTATCTCTTTTTCATATTCCATCTGGCCTTCATTTCATGGCTGCTTTAATCTTATTTCGTGAGATGTTTAATTCTATGAGTAGCTAAATTCTCTTATTCTAGTTATGTGAGAAACCTTAACAATTGCATAGGTATGAAAACAAAGCATGAATTAGTCTAATTAACTAGTTCCATAATTGCCTGTGTTATCTGTCTTAAACAAAATCTAGTATTAAGTTGCGATCACCTTATATAGATCTGGTAGGGACAGTGAGTGGAAGACTACCGGCCGAGTAGTAAAAAACATGTTAATTGGGTAGTATCTCTTGAGCATCGTCGAGGGGGGTGGGGTTACTGGGTGGGGGGTTTTATTAGTTAATGCTTCTAGCTTAGTTATACAGTGATTGCGGGGACTCGCGGCCTGTTAATTAAACTAGATAGGGAAATAACCTTGACTGTGGGAACTCATAGGGGTTATCGATTCATTAAGGGAGAATTGGATTATGATTGCGGGGACTCGCGGTAATCTATAACTGAAAGACATAGGATAATTAGACAGTAAAAGGGGTTTATGATTACATGCATACGGTTAAGGTGGATTGCAATATGCTAGGATTCTTTCTTAATTGATTCTCAATCTATTTGCATATTGGTTTTGCTTATTTCACATTTCTACAAATTCAAGGTCTTGAGGAGACACAAAAGGTGAATGCTAGTCAAGTTTGGTTAAACTGCATGTTAATTTGGAAATTGTGTTGAATTTGCCATCTCTGTGGATTGACCCTGTAACTCTGCATGCTACATTTTATTTAGCTAAATTGGTGCAGGTTTTTAACAGTATTGACTACATTTGATGTCTACGATGGGTTTATTCAA